>JAUPFP010000367.1:0-28648 GCA_036925085.1 Brachycybe producta
TTTTATCCGATTCATTAGGAAAAAGTAATTTGTTAAATTATTGTTAGAAAGTTCAATTATTGCAGTGTGTGTTTTGTCAGCATATATGAGCTATAGGTTGTTTAAAATGTGAGCAGGTTCGTTGGTAAAAAAAAAAAGCTTGTTTATTATTATTGATCCTGAGGGCCTGATGTCGTTTTTTACATTTTGGAAGGATGGATTTTAAGCTGTGGTTAGGTTAGCTAAGCTCAAGAGTTCATTTTGAGGGGCAAAAGACTAGTTGTGTTTTAAAAGGAAGAAATTTGAAATATATTGAAGTATATTGCAATATATATAATATAACAATAATTATTTGTGGTTTGCTTTAACAAAGTTGGCGGGTTGTGTATTTTAATGTGCCTGAAATCACTTGAAGCAGAAATTAAGCGAAAAAAAATGAGTAAAACTTTTAAGGAAGGACTTATTTTTCTGGTCTTTTTTGGTTCGTTGAACACAATTTAAAATAATATATTCACAAACAAAGTTATGCTAATTATATCCAATGATATTATCATTCTTTTGTCTCTTTAGGCTACGATTCGGGCATTTGTTTTAGGGTTTTTTTTTGGGAGAAGAACGATTTTTTTTATATAAAATTTGTTGCTTTCTCGAACTCATTAAACGAGAATATCTCGTCCATGTATAAATAAATCTACTTGATAATAATTTTGTTTGTTTGTTGATAATATGGTTGGGGAAACTTTGTAGAAATAAACCATTCCATAAACCCGCCGAAATGTCAAGGGGTTTTATTTTAGGTTAAACCCCTTTGTTTGTTTGTACAAGGTGAGTCAAAATTGTCTTGTTTAAAAAAAAAATAGTCCACTTATAACAGAAAGATTGATTGTATTTCTTATCATTTGAGGTGTTATTTATAGAATATGATGATGTATTCATTTTTATGGAACATTATTAATTACAGGAAAGATTGAGTCACAAAACAAAAAAAAGTGTTAAAAAGCTACACGCTCATTAGCTTTTTAGACACAGGATATGAACAATAATAATTTATCCATTGTTTCCAATGGTAGCGACAAATAGAGGTAGTTCAACTAAAATCTCCTTATATGGAGCAGTCCACGCCACAGTTGGGTGTTTAGTCAGTATAGAGTTAAATTTCAATGATTACACACATAGTGGATGGCCTTAAACCATAAATTATAACACTTGTGTTCAGACAGGCACCTAATACTGTAATACAGTATTGAATATCATAACTCAATACAGTATGGTTCCGAATGCAGACCAATCCAGTATTCAATCCTGAAATAGCTAGTCCATCTCGTGAGGTGGATTCAATACTGGATGAAGCTAAAGTGCACATACCCATCATGCTTTGCAATTGATTTCACTTAAGGTGCTTCAGTTAAAAAGCGATTAAAATTTAACTTGGCAATGAATAGGGGGATAAAAGAAGTGTGTGTTGTTTATTTTCATCAATATCGCTCTAGCTAACAACATAATATTCCGTAAAGAGTCGGAACACAGTAGTGGTTTTGTTCAGTACTTCTTGAAATGCCATCTGGCACTGATGCGGTATTCAATTCTGGTTGCAGTCTGAACACAGTCTAAGAGATTCAGGCAGGGCCGTCTTAGGGCATGTCGGGGCCCTTGGGCACACAAGAATTGAGGGCCCCGTTGGATAGTAAAAATTAGAAAAAATTTAAAAATCTGATCTGGTGTCCTATTAACATTTCAATTTAGAAATGTTGACGGTAATTCTTAGTAGGTATCTACCTTAAAATAGAAAAAAAATTTAAGCTCCTTTTTTTCGTGTAAGCGAATATATCGGCCTTTCGGGGCCCCCGTGAGGTCGAGGGCCCTGGGCACGGGCCCCGTGTGCCCTTATAGTAAAGACGGTACTGGATTCAGGGAAGATTAAAAAATAAGGGAAAGTAAAGAGAGCCTTGAAGAGAGGCTAACAATGCGCTTAACAATGGAGTTGAGCTACCTTTATCTATGTATATATGTGTTGATTGGAAGGCAATCTTAAATTATTATCTTCTCCTCGAAATTCACTTTTCCTTTTCTTCTTTCTTCAGATTATCATTCAGATATGTAATACAAACAGTTGTGTGTTTAACTTTTAATATTGATTGTGCGTACTCACTGTTATAAGATAAAACATTCTAGTTTGTGTCTTGCAAAATGTGTGTGTGTGATTAGTCACTTTTCGCCACTCGTTGCTCCCCAACTCAACTTAACCTCTAGTGTACAATTTAGCTGACAGTGAAGAGAAGGGGGTCATCGACTCAACAACAATAATAATAATTCCCTTTCTCGTTAACCATTTAGGAGGTCTACCTAGAAAAATGGGTTCTTACAATTTTACCTTTAAACCAATTCAGGGCATAAGAAAAGAAGTAACCTCCTCCTCCTAACTAAGTTACGTTTCATTAACTGAGTTCAATCTTCTAGTTTGAAATTGTGTGTGTGTCGAATGATAGTCAGTCCACACAGAAAATCTAGGAACCCGAACAAGAAGACCTGAGAATTTTTTAGAAGAACATCATAATCAAATAGAAGCCGAGAGAGAGAATAATGTACTGAGACTCAATAAAGTGAAATTAAAAGGAAATAGAAAAAAAAAGGGGGGGGGGGGGAGATTTGAAATTACAATTAAAATTGGGCGTTACTTAGTTTTCAGTCGAAATGCAGTTAGTTAGATATTCCTTTCTTTGAATGGGATAATAATGCAAGTGTCTGTTCTATAGTTCGGTCGGTGCCTCGTTGCGTTTCCTGAAAATGAGTTGCGTGACGTCTTCCGAACTGAGAGAACTCTCTCGATAACATGTAGCCATTATTTTAAACAATGGCTGCGCTGTTGTTGTTTTTTTCCCCATTTAAATATATACTAGGGAGTTTGCATCAGAATGATTATGGATGATGGAGAGAGAGAGAGAGAGAATGAAAGGGAGGTGGAGAGGGAGTGTCCCATATACTAAAACAACAAGTTGTAGTATAAGACATTTAGCTGCCTGCCTGTCCAGGTTTCTTTCACAAGTGAATTTGCATTATTTCTGCAAAACCATTTTCTTCCCAATTTATCAGGATTTTCAATCATCTGCTGTAATTAATTGCGTTTTGTAATTAATAATTATCTTTTCATTAAAATCTAACATCGATTCCTTCTTTCAATGTCTTTGTTCCTATAGTTCACTGTAGAAATCTCCTCTATGCCAGTATTATAATACACTTATACATACTCTTACTATTGCAACACAATGCGTTTCGTTTTGCATTTACACGTGCAGCGTAAATGAATATAATATAATAACTTAATAAGTATATAATAAAAAAATCGTCTTCAGGAGCTGAAACGTATTTCTTTCACCCAGAATAGACGTCTCAGTTGACACTTTTTTCGGTTCACGTGAAAATATTTCAGTCGTTGATATGAAAACCTCAAACATGAGCTAATTTCAATTAATTATAACTTCTGATATGAGCATATGACACATCGGAAATGAAGGAGTTGCTGCTGTCTTATTAGGGGGAACATGTGGAACTCAAGGTGTTCATTGACGCACATTCCGGTTCACGTGGAAAAAAGAAATTCTCGAACGCCTGAAACGAGAGACAACTTTGAATTATAACCTTAGTTATTAGGATTACTTGTGATTACTGTGAGACGAATTCTGCATAGGAATTAAACATCGATAACCTAACCCTTCTTCACCCTTTTTTGTCTAGAATCTCAATATCAGACTAAAAGATGTTATTAAGATTATTATTTTATTCCTCACGTAATCATTTGTATATTATTATTATCATTATTACTTTTTTTTAAAAAAAAAAAAGAGCAACACTGCAATTGTAGGGAGGTTTGGTTGCAATGGTTGGTGTCAGTCAAAATGGCCATTCAACATTTGAAATGATCCATGTCCTATTATTATATTCGAATGGCAAATTCGATTCTAAATGGAATATTTTCGCACTGATGGAGTGGGTGGTTCTTATTCTGCAGCATCCTTCTCAAACAACCCGTCAATTTTACCTTCTGGTTTCCGTTTCCTGGTGTCGTTAATGTTGTTAGCACACACCCTCGAACCGTCAAACAATAGTAATATACGACGGTGTGTGTGTTTCGAATATATGTAAACATAGAAAATATATGGACGCAGTTTTAAGCATTTTTAATCAAAATGAATCAGAAAGGCGCGCATTTTTCTGCTTGTAGCCGTTTTCATTCTTAATTTGGGGGGTATTTTGATGCTTTTTATTATTAAATTTGGTAATAGAAGGAGGGTTAATTACTGCTTATTGGATGTAGACATTTGCCCTAATGCCAATTGCCCTAAAGGGACGTTTGCCCTAAAACCACTTTTTTTCCCTCATTTCGTGCAGTTTAGTGTCTTTAGGGTCGAGTATTTGAAACAGGCGCGCAAATAATATATTTAGACGGATTAGCTGATTAGGGCAAACTTTCCTTTGGGGCGAGTGGATTTAGAACAAAAATTTCCCTTTAGGGCAAGTGTCTGTAGGGCAAATGTGGCACACCCGTTGCCTATATCTAATATGTGCAACCGTAATAAAAGGACGGACAATTCCATTTGATACCTACTTTGAAGGGAATATTATGACATTTCCATTTCAATTGGTTTTTTATGGTAGATCATAATTAACCCTGGTGAAACCTACCCTTGCATGTCTTTATACGAGGTATTTAACCCCCATTTTATAAGTTATAAATAACAATTTTCTGCCCAGTCGATTATTAATGATTTTTATGGTCTTTTCGATTCACACAAACACCTCGAGTACAGAAATATGTGATACACACACAACAGTAAAAAAAAAGCCTAGAAAGGAATAGAGGGGTTTCGGGGTAGCAGCACTAACAATAATAGTTTCATAGTAATTAATTACTTTATTAAAGTTAGATTGCTCATCATCAATAATGATGCTAATGATGAAGACTAATGACGACACCGCGTTTATAGTTTGCCATTTGGTTGCTGCCTTTTTTTAAATGTAGTCTTAATATTTAGTTGATTTTAATTGACACCACCACCAAACCAAAGGCAACATTTTCAATATGCCATAATTTGGACATCAATCCGATTAGACTAGAATAGTGAGTGCTAAGGAATCACCAAACATTTTCTGTTGTCATAACGCAATATAGAATCTAACATAGATTTTTACTATAATTATATCTAGACGACTTTATATTCTATGACGACCACCAGAGGGAGGGAGGGTTTTCGAGGGTACAATTGGATTGGCTATTTTGAAAAATAAAATATGAAAATAGATTACTTTTTTACCGAATTTTTTTTTAAGAAAAATAGAAAAAATTCTGTTGGTTAAATTGACCGAAACTTGATTTAGTTAAAAGATTAGAATTGTAAAAAGAGAGAGAAAAGAAAAAAAAAACTCTTAGAAATCCACCCAAAAAAAAAACAAAATTGTATAATTATAATATTATTATATTTAGTGTTTGGCCAAAAAAAATGTGAATTCATAAAGTTTATTATTTTTTTCGGTTTCTCCTTGTTTTTTTTATTCCGGCCCCTCCCACCCACCCACCCACCCACTCACCTTATGGTGCATCTTATTAGACTCCCCTATTATTATTATTATTATTATTATTCTTTTTATGCTAATAAATGGCGACTGAAGGTAAAATTAACCCCTTTGCTTTTTTTTTTTGATAAAGGTGAACGAAATGAAAATTGAGGGAACATGAAGGGGTTGGGGGAGGCGGACCAACAAAGTAGAACAACAAAAAATCTTAAAATATACACCATCTCTCCATATGTTTATAAATAGATGGAGAGAGAAAAAAGAGTTCAGGTAAAAAATAACAAGAGGAGAAGAAAAAAAGGGTGGATTTTAATCACAGAGAGAGAAAGAAAGAAGAAAATGTGATTTATATATTTTAAAGTAGATAAAACAGGTTTTTAGTGGGTTTTCGGGGGGGGGGGGGGGGAGGTTGTTCTTCTTGTGTATTATATAGGTTCGCTTCAGAGGACACACAACTATAACTATTCACATACTACAGTATATGTAATGTACATACCCTTTACATATATATAGTTTATTGTAATTTTAGATATATATAGTATTATAAGGTGGTTCAGGTGGGGGGGGGGGGGTTCCCTTCTGAGAGATTATTTCAGTTTGCAAAGGAAGTGGTTATCTTTTCTCTCTTTCTTAAAATATTTAGTGGTTATAACTAGGCTGTTATGTGTGTGTGTAGGTTACATGAGGATAGATAGATGGATAAATGTGTAATAGTTTTTAAGTCATGTGCTGCATGCACCATGATGTTATTTTTTTTTACATGGTGCTGTGTTTTCTCTCTCTCTCTTTTCTGAATCTTGAATTTCACAAGTGTCAGATCCAGAAAGTTGTTTTTCAGGTCATGAACTCGTTTTTTTTCTTTTTCTCTTCTTTCGTGTACCAGGGTTTTTTTTTATACATATAAATTATAACTATAACGAATGTTGTTTGTTGTATATTGTATTCTGTAAACTCGGTTGTCAGATTGCATTCATTTATTATGCGGTGTACTGTGTGTATACATACATGTATATATATATATATAGAACCTTAAGTTTTAGGAGGAGGTAAAGGAATGATGCAATTGTTGTAAATTCAAACAAAAATACCATTTATAAAAAAAGAACCCAAAAAAGAATCAAAATTGATGTTTGATATCTGTTCACCAAGATGGCACATTTCTTCTTCATGTCATAAATATTTATTATTATGGTCAGTATAGAGAAATGTAGTAGTAGTAGTAGTAGTAGTAGTAGTAGTTAGTAGTAGTAGTAGTAGTAGTAGTTAGAAGTAGTAGTAGTTAGTAGTAGTAGTAGTTAGTATTAGTGGTAGTGGTACACATGTAAATGTCATCAGTGATTATCTTACAACATTGCTTAACTTGTGCTAAGATTTTCCCTTCATCATCATCATCATCAGTGAATACTGTTTACCACTTGAGTAATGTCTGTAATTTAGGTTATAGACAGCTTGTTAAACAATTATCTTTATACCATCTGCTATGTTAATTCACATGTAACTGTAACAGTTATGTCATTTGCATATATGTGATTATTATTATATTGTTAATTAAAGTTGGGATATTGCCAGCCACTGTTGCATTATTGGTATTACTGAAAACTCCCTACTTGATACCTAATTGGAGGGTAATATCAGAAATGCCCATAAATTTACATCTTCTTGGAATGTGCCTGTTATAAAAGGAGAACCGGTTCCTATATATCCATTGAAATCCGGACAATCTTTTATTCTATAGTTTTATATTTGGGTTCGCATTTCGATGAAAAAGAAGAAGAAGAAAAAAGACCATTGCCTGAAAAATGATTCAATGAAAGAGGCGTTTAAAATGAACGAACCTCCCAAAAAAAGGTCATCATTTTTGTGTCATGTGCGAGGTTTTGAAATTCAATTCAATGAACTTTTCACGCGAATAGAAATGAAGAGGATCTAATGCATAATAAAAGGAAAGGGGTTATTACAACACGGCTTTCATTGCCTTTCTTTCAATGATCGTGTCAGACTCTTTTCTTCAGAAAAATGGACATTCCCCGCCGTTTTTGTTTAGGATGACCTTTTAACATTTTCTAAATGTTTCGTCTAAAAAGACGACGGTAGCAAAATAAACTTATAAAGGTAAAGCAACTCCATGTTAGAAGAAAAAAAATGCCAAAAATGACTGAATAATCGTCTGCTTTTTGAAGCTAGAAAGAAAGTGCATTTTGTATTCGTGAGAGAGGAGGATATGCTTTCAAATAATTTTTCTTCACCATGACACAGTAGGCTCCATTGCCATATAGGACCAATTGGGCCCAATTCCAATTTTGCTTGGAGCCATCTCTTTCGAAAATTTCGAAAAAAGACCAGAAATTATCTTATGACAATGTTGACATTTGTCGTCGTGTCACAGATCTAAGCAACAAATATGCTTTGCTTATTATTGCTTTACTTGCATCCTATGAAAACGTAATGGATCCCCAAAAATCGATGATTGATTACTAGCTATTTTGTGTCTTCATGTTCACTGTTTCTATGACTGCCGACGAGAGCGAGTCTGTTTTGTTGGCGGGTCATTAGTCATATATGAAGTGGTGGTGGTCGAGGAATCTGTACAAAATATGAGACCCAGGTGATCCGAGTGAATGGACTTAACATGGCTTTTTTTGTACTGACATAAACATAACTCGAGTGTCCATAGAATACAAATAAAACAGGGGCTTCACGTTTCCATCTTTAACACAGAGAAAGAGAGAGAGCTTCATTGTATACCTGAAATCCTTCAATGCCTCCCTTCGCCTCCTCCTCCAAGTTCTCCTTCTCACCTTGGCATTTCATCTAACTTCTTGCTTATTTTCCCCTACGATGTTTTTTTTTTTAAAAAAGACTAAATATATTTGGTGATACGTTTAAATGTGGATTCTGGAAAATCACATTGTAAGAAATGTGGCAAGTCTCATGAAGATGATAAACGAAGTCTCACCGTGAAAGAATTTAGATAAAAGAAGTGTCTCAAAATTGCAGGCCTTTTCAGGTTCTTTACAACTTCTGTTTATGAATACGAATAGGTGTATGTGTATAGCATATGGATGAAACGTCAGTTATGCAAATTACAGTTGTGATAATATAATGAATTTCATTGTACACAAATGTACTGCATATTAACAACAAACATGCTGGTTATTTTGCTTGGTAACCCTTGAAAGGACCTGATTTTGAATTAAAAATGATGAGAAATGTAACTTGTGAAAGGTGGTAGCTTAATTGTTTATATAATATACATTCTCCGTTATATGTGCAAAACAAAGCCTTTAACTACTATTCATATTTTTCTAAGACTACATCTGTGAAGTACAATTTGAAATTATTGTGCAAATTTAGTTACACACATTGCATCGAGTCGGTTTCATTTAGCGACATATTCAAATAAAAGACCAAAACTTAAAATTCTAATCCCTAGTCGCAATGTTATTGTTGAGAATATTCTACTATTTTATAAGTTATAAAATTGTAGACGTTTTTAAGGTAAAAAAACAAGACGGTACAGAGGAATACCAAGGTTGTTGTCTAATAGATATGAGCTGACATTTGTCTACACGACGAGTGTTGTTTGGAGTTTACTTGAGTAGGTTTTCAAAATGGGAGCAAGATTGCGTAGGTTATTTCTTCTTTCCTACGTTTCAAGATCGGAATAATAATAATTAAACACCTGCTTCAATTCGGTCTTGATTGCAGACACTTCACACAATGTTACCTTAATGATTCAGTTAAAAACCACACAGATTTCAAACATTATTTTACTGCATGCTGTCGTCAACTGGATAGACATCGTCGTCTCCTTTGTCAACTTTTTTATTTCACGGTTGTTTCTATTATTGAATTAATTGTTGGCCCTGTCTCGTAAATTTTCACGCATTCCCCCCCCCCCCCCCCACCATTAAAACTTTCACCTTTGTCAAAAGATCTTGATTGCCTAAATCTTGTCGTACGTCACTGACGTCACTCTCAAAGCCTGATATATTTTTATGTGTCGTCCATATTTTTAAAGAAACCTTCTTGTTGGGGAAAATCCTGTCTCTTGTTATAATTAATGTATATATTAGGAAAATATTCTCCAGGTTTAACCAGACTTATCTGAATTCTCCATGTTTTCACTTTGTGATATTCCTGTTCCTTAGATCATTTGATTGAATTTCTAATAAATTGAAGGAGCAAGGAGAATGGGGTAGCGAGGGTGTTTTAAAGCATTTTTCACCGGCTCATCTGTTGTTTTCTACGTTTGTTAATTATGTTAGAATAATCGATTTCCAATTTACAAGAAAAAGCTCCCTCTTTTCGTCTTTAATTGGCTTGATGCAATTAATTCGTGATTTAATTAAGTTGCTTCAATCCTTTACTGACTTCATTCACCAAATACACGATGTTTTTATGAGGACAACTGTATAACCTGTAAAAGAGAAATCTCTCATTATTTCATTGAGGAAATTAATAATAATAATCATAATAATAATGGACTGTTGTTGTTTCCAAAGTAATAAAAATCCAAACCCTTGAATAAAAGTCGTTTATTTTCATTTATTTATTGACGGGAGTCAATATGATCAGAACTCTAACTAAACAAGGGATTGTTTAGTTAGAGTTCTGATCAATTTTATACGTAGAATAATAATAATAATATACTGTATTGTCCACACATCGACCAGTACACTGGAACACGAATACATTCCTTTCTCTCAACATTTAGGTTTTAACCGATGACGTTTTAGTAGTTTTCAAACACACTGTTTTTTTCAAAACAGTGCGAGTTCTTTTTTTATGAACTTAGACTAAATAACTAGTTATTATTTTAGGGTTTGTAACCGACATGCAATGTGTGTATTTTGTTAGCCGATTTCAACATTGACGTTTGTTGCAGAATTAAGAACCAAAAATAAACATGGCCAGTGTGCATCATCATCATATCTTTTAGAATTATTATAATCTATAATTCAGTAGTGATGCGATTTGGTCCAGTTATTATTATTTTGTTGTGTTGTGTGTTTTTTACACACACATCACATTTGAGCACTGTTTTTATTCAGGATTTTAATTGTTAAATGACTATTTCGCGTGTTCATATTTTGAACATTTGTGTGTCAATCACGCAATGTTCAACCATTAGGCTAAGTAGGAAAACACACACTTATAAATTATAATCTAGGCCACCCCCCCCCTCCCTACACTGTAGTATATTTTACATATTGTGTGTGGGGGTGAGGTCCCCCCTCCCCTCTCCTTTCTGTAGACACTCAAACGCGGGGGCACATTGCAAAATTGAAATATTTTAAAATTCCTAAGTGAGGAATTTTTACAAAATAAAAAAATCATCTAGGCCTACATGAAAAAATGTATTGGGTCAAATAGATTTAAAATTGTTCATTTTTTAGTACGTTGTGACGGTAAGTACCGGAAGTGATAACTGAGTTTAGGCTTAGTAAACAAACATCCTGTTGACTTGATTTAAATGACAATAGGTTTCATTATTTTCTATATGTTTGTATTTAAATTTAAAACAAACAAAAATTTTGGCATCAAGCTTCCAATTTAAAATTGTAAAAAAGTTGGAATTTAAAGTGCAAATAAAGAAAAATCAACTGTTTCGCAGGAAGTAACACCATTTAAACAGGAAATGACTGAAAAAATGTACCAAATGTTCACACTAGAGAGACACGCACTACTTGTTAAGGGGGGGAGGCCATTTAAAAACCAATTGTGGCTTCGATTGTCTCTTAAAATACACGATTTGAATTTCAAAAGAAATCGGTGAGAAATACGTTGACAACAAAAATGGCCGCCATTATCTGGCTCTTTTTATTGTCTGGTGAACTTTTAAAAAGATGTTTTAGACACATCCTGTAATATAAATACAATGTTCACCATTACAATAGTATAGACTAACATAATTAATCATGAGGCTATTTTCAATGGATTGGAGGAGATTGTTGTTGGGTTCGGTTGGTCGTTTGGCGGCCATAATGTTCTTTCTAATCCAAACTACTTCATTATGGGTTCTAATTTTACTGATAAGAATTTATCTCCGAACTGTAGTTTTTTTTGTTTCAGTCGAGGTTTTTTTTATTATTGATTTTTCTCTGTTTTTGGATCAAGTGTTTCTCAACACTTTGATTATATCTTTTGCTTCACTTGTAATTACTGGGTTTCTCATAAAAAAAGCTACAATAAACAAAATATCATCATTATTATTATTATTATCGTTATTATTATTATTATTATAAAAATAAGAAGGTAATATTTGTTTTTCAGATAAATGTTTTCCTGCAATTCTGGGAGTGAAAATAGTTGATTCAGGCAGTTTATTTTAATCTATCAGAAAGGTTTTTATATTTTGCTTTTTAATGATTTGTGAAGAAAATGAAAGGGGGGAAGTTCAAATTGGCAATGGGCCACTTGTTTAATTTTTGAGCGTGTGTGTGTGTGCGACATTGTATTTAAATTAGTTAATTAAAAATTGTGACTGTTGTGAAGTAGGGAAAGAGAGGGAGGGGGGGGGGGGGCTCCTGATGATTTCCACGATGTGGTGGGCCTTACTGAAAAGGTCTGTGTGTAATTGCTAATGAAATAGTGGTATTTTTTTTGGGGGGGGGGGGATTCTGAAGCAGGAGGAGTAGCAGCAGCAAATAGACCATACAACGTTGTATTAAGAGGGCCGTAAAACGGCAATGAGTGAATCAAGACAAACGTTTTTATACCGAGCTAATAAAAATACAAGTTCCCCCCGTATTATTATAGCCGATTCTTCATAAAGGATTTTTCGGGAGTTCAGTTGGCGTTGTTTGTCCTTTTCTTTCCTTTCTTTTTTGATATCATTTCTAGTACAGAAAATGATTCCCTGTTGGTGGTAATAAAGTGATAAGCTTTTTGAAATTTGTGCTCATATTTCAGCCGTGAAAAAAAGGTTTTTAAAAACACTGGGGCCGACTATCATCATCATCATCAATTGTTATTTTTCTATAAGATGTGTGATATTGTTTTGTTTCATTTATTCCGATCAGAATGAGAAAGTCAAATTGGGAATGTTTTAATTTATATGTAGGAATAATAATAATAATAATAATAATAATAATAATAATAATAATAATAATAATAATAATAATAATAATGTTTTTGTCCTTGTTCCCGTATTTATTTAGGGTTGTTTTTTGTTTTAACTGGTACCTAAGACCAGTGGTCTCCAAACGTTTTTGATGGCGTACCCCAAAGACACAAAAAATAAACAGCGCGGACCCAGGATTTTTTCATTGGGGAGGGGGGGGGACGCAGTCGTGGTGGCGCGGCACTGCACTTATTTAATGCTCCCATTACGTTCGTATAGCTAATGCACCGAATACAGCATTACGGGAAAAATGACGTCAAAATGAGGTCATCACCATGACGTGCATGACAGTGCATTATGGCACAAAGCGCCGGTTGTGACCTCATTTTGACGTCATTTTTCTGTCATGCTGTATTCGGTGCATTAGCTGCACGAACGTAATTTTGGGGGGACGGGGGTCGTGCGCCCGGGGGAGTTGTCTCATCATCATTATGGTACAAACTTCTGGTAATTACTAATCCTCAGTCAGTAACATCGGCGAGCAGGGGGGGAGACAGGCCCATCAGAGTTTCTGGCGTTTGCCAGATGGGCTGCTTGGGTTTTCAGCAACTAACTCTAAAGTCAGCTGTAGGAAAACTGGTTTGAAAATGGGTTTTATGACGTTTTTTTTTTGTAAAAATGTTAATAAAAACGTGCCTTGTGACATGTTTTGCATGAAAACCGCAAGCAAACCGAGGAGGGGGGGGGCTGATGAGGTTAAAAGATGCAGGCAGATTGGGATAGGGAATATTCAGCTACACCTGGCTTGTTTTTAAAACATTTTTCCACAATGCCTAAAATTTAGTGGTGTAACATGTTATGTACTTTATTGAAAACAATGTGTGTGTGTGTGTGGTGGGGGGAGGGGTGACGGTCTTTGTTATTCAGTATGCCACCTGGTGGCGAGTAGTGAGGGAACACGATGCTAACGAATAATAAAAAATGAATAATTACAAACACACACTAACTATTCTTGAAGTTGGACGTTTAAATACAGTTTTAATGTTAATTAGTGTTTTATTGGGTTTTTTTCTTAATTAGTTTTAACATTGTTTAATTACTACAATGAAAAAGATTGAGTAGAAAGGTGGGAGAGCATTGAAAACGAGTTGAAATCGAGGCGGGGGGAAGAGGATTTTCGCTCTCTCTCTCTCTTGTTTTCAATTTAACCCCTCCCCCTCCCCTCAAATTTGCAAAACACAAAGAAACTTTTTTTTTTTTTTTGTAAAGTTGCTTTTCATTTTCATTATTCTTACCTGTTTTCTTACCTTGACCTCAGAAAGTGATGTCAAGCATACACACACACATGCAACTGTTACCAGCTCCAGTGTGACCCTCCCTTTAAGGTCGTCTCTTGCCTTTTATATATACCATATTACAGTATGCATATATATATATATATATATATATGATTTGGGGGTGGTGGTTTGGCCCTGGTGCATTGACTGCACTCTTCAGAGAGAAGGGGGTGAGGTTAGCAAAGGGGGGGGGGGAGCAAGCACACTTGGCATTGTGTTTATGTGTAGCTGGTGCGCCTGCCACTGAGGCTGTTCACCCTTCCTTTTTTTTAGTTCGTTTTGTGTGTTGTTTGTTATTGATGGTTGGAGGTTTTTGTTTTACATTTTAAAAAAAATGTTTCAAAAAGTATTTTCAATCACATGTCCTCCTGATTACGTGAGTGAATAATAAGCTCTTAAAAATCGTGATCTGTAACGGTTCTTTCTTCTTTATTGGTGATAAAAATGATTAAGAGGGAGATTTCAAAAGTAAAAATAGCTTTGATCTTCTTAATGGGACAACCCAATCTTATGAAGTTAGGAACCACATACTGTGTATATGTGTGTGTGACGTCACAACATACGTAGACGTAGTTGTGGGCAAAATGGCATTACGGAGGAAAAGTGAGGGCGATTTTTGCGTGTTCTCTCTGAACAAAACAAGAGGAAAATAAATTCTTTCTTTTTGGTCGCCACAATTAGTGTGTATTTTAAATGCAAACTCCCATCGAAATTTGAATATGTTTTAGAAACTAGAAGGGGAGGGTTCAATTACGCACACGACATTTTTTCAATTTTCGCCTAAAAAGTTTTATTTTGAAAAATATCGCCATTGAGCAACTCTTCTGGTTTCGAAACACTTTTTTTTAGTTTGCCGTCATTTTGTTCTTCTGAAAAACAATTTTCAGAGTTCGCAAATCAGCTTAGCTCTTCATAAACCACATAAAACCCCTTCTCCTTATGAAAACTACACCCCCTTTGTTGTGGGGCTCTTTTTTTACGTTCAATGGATTCAAATACACTTTTTTTGAAGAAGAATTTTAAATAAAAAAATTGAAAACGTTTCATTTATTATTTGAAGGGATTCTTTTTCTTCTGACAAGTTATGAATATGATTTGATCAGAATTCTTCAAAATTTTCCAAAAGTTATTTTCTAAGAAAAGATTTTTTTCTCCTACCTTTTTTATTTTGGATAATTCACAATAGATATTGTGTTGTTGGCCTATGGCTAAAATTGTAATTTCATATCAAATATCAATCTTTAAAAAGAAGAAGAAAAAAACTTTTCATATTTCATTATTATAGTGATGGAGTGAAAGATGGAGGAAAATGATTATTTTCTTCTTCTGGTTGAAATTTTTTTATTATTATTGGAAACTTCAATGTTACTGACATTTAACAATAACCTGAATGAGACACACAAAAATGGAAAAATATTAAGAAAAGAAAAATAAGTGATTGTTGCAGTTATATTCGGTCAATTGAAAGGAGAGAAAGAAAAAAAAAAAAACACAATAGGTTGAGAGAATTTGAGAAAAAGAAAAAAAACCCTTTGTTTCTTTTCTAAATTCTTATATAAAAGTATAAAGAACCCCCCCCCACCATTAACAACAATAATAAGATATATAGAAGAGATAATGTTGTTATTGTTCATAATTCACTTACCAGTGGCTTAGTTTCAAATGTCCATTGTGATAAGTTGATGATAAGAAATCTAATTACATTTTGGAGACAATTGACCTTTTATTTTGGCTTAAATACATAATTAGTAATTAAGGATTATTTCATAATTGCGTTGCATTTTTACACCGGCTTCTACAAAAGAAAATAAGTTGTTATATATTACAACAACTTATTACTTTCATGTTTATTCTTTTTGAAAAAGAAAATCTTTAATTAAAGTGAATCACATCTTTCTATCCGTTGTTTCAAAGGTGGTCACCCAATTCTCCAACTTGAAATTTTAAAATTGTTATAAAAAAGGTAAACATGAAAACAGATTTCTTCTTGTAATTTATGAATTAATGAAAGATCTCATTGTTCTCCTTCATTTGCATATTTTGCAATGGCTGCTGCTATGTTTTAACATTGATGATTACTATGAATTGAATAACAATGAATCTGAAATATAAATTCTAAAAAAAACAACATTGATGACACACAAATGATTGTTATTTATGTGTAATAAATGTTCTCATTCTTATGTGTTTTTTTTTTGTTGTTGTTGAATATATCCGCCGTTTACATGTAGACTAGATGATCCATTGAATGATTGTAGTAATGTCACTGATTGCAGGTGAATTGAACAAACAAATGATAAAAGGTGTGAATTATTATTAACATCTTTCTTTCTTTTCTCTCCTTTGTTGAGAGAAAATTTCAGCATTTTTTCTGAAAATCATTGAAGCAAATTTCCTGCTGTGCTCACTTGTTAAAATATAATATGTATTCAATAATATATAATAATAATTTTGAATTGCTTTTTAACATTATCATAATAATAGACCATCAAAACATTCAACCTTCTTCTTTGTATTTTTTAAACCAAAAAAAATCCCCCTTTGAAAAATGAAAAAACAAAACATAAGCTGACCACAATTTAAACGTATATTTTGAGAGATTTTTCTAAACATAATAAATAATCTCTTTTTTTTGTATTAACTAAAGCAAATTCAGTTTTCATTGGGGGGGGGGGGGGTTGGTAGCAACAAAACCTTACATTTAGATTTAATATTCATAATCATAATATGATATGATAACTTGACAAAATTGGATTGAAAATTTGAAATTTTGGATTTATTTCCTCCTCCTCCTCCTCCTGCTGTAATTACAGGCAGTTAGAAATAGGTGAAAACTTCAGTTGGCTCCGCCCTTGTTATGACGACTGGCAATTTCTAATTGGCTGGTTATGTAGTCTAACGTTGAACATAACAAGGGTGGAGCCAACTGAAGTTTTCACCTATTTCTAACTGCCTGTCCTGTAGGTAGGTAAGGTAGAGGTCACCACCTGAGAGTCGTTTATAGTCGTGAACCACAGTTGACTGAGTCTGTAGTTACTACTAAAAAAATATAACAATTACACAGTCGAACCTCGGGTTAATGTTGTTACCAACATACCTGGCTATAACGTAAAATTGACCAAACTCTAAAAGCTTTTTTAGAAATTAGCGACTTCACATTTGCTGCATTGACTCCAATGATGATTTCAGGAACGCGCGCATCCCTAACTAAATTTATAGAAAAATTGCTAATAATTACTGATAAACATTTAAACAATCAACTTTAACAGAAACACTGTTAAATTACAAATAACAAATCAATATTAATAGTTATTATGAAATTTATTGTTGAATTGCAGTTGTGATAATCATTGCTTATACCTGTGTGTGGTACCTAGTTGGGGGGGGGGAGGTACTACCTACTTTTCTAAAAACTTTCTGTGAAGTCGCATATCCATTCGGCTATTCATTCCATCTATTACACGAAATGTATGTTCATTTCGCGAAATATATATATATTTAAATTAATGAAATACTGTATAAATAATGAGAAGCAGCAGCAGGAGCAATCCATATTTGCTTTTGAACCATTATTATTTTAAGCCTATTTTTTGGTGTAATAATAACGTCCTATTATGTTACACATTTGGGGTTCATTATCTTAATAAGGCAGCTTTTTACGTTTTCATCCAACCATATAGGGGGCTACACATAATTCTAAAACTTATGCCATTTTAGAGATATTATATTAAAAAAAACAATGGCTTTATTATGAATGAATAAATATGTTTAATTCTATGCAAACTGTTAATGGTGGTGGTGGTGGTGGTGCAATGCCGTACCTGACTGACTGTTTGCATGGACATTATTATCTCTATATATCCACCATTCCCTCTCTCCCTCTTTTTGTATAATTATAATAACACGGGGATGACAAATGATACCTGTTTTTAAGGGAGGAGTGGGATAACCTGGATGAGGGGAATGGATTTTGTTTAATCTCTCAAGATCTTCACTTTTTCTCCTCATTGTGTACTTGAACTGGAGTGGGAGTGTGGGGAGGAGTTGCGTTCACCTGGTGCCGGACAGGTTCAGTTATACAAACTGTAATAACTAATAAGCATGGTTAGATAATATAAGCCAGTCACACTAACTTATAATATTATATTTATAATGAAATACCTTGTTTTGGAAATACGACATCTTTTATCCTTTCAACCTCAAAGTCACATCAATTACAGTTGTCACGATGACCCCCCCCCATTTTTTTGGGGGGGGGGGGAATAGGATCTCTCTATTTCATCTTTGTCTCTCTAAATACATGGACATGGTGAAATAATATCTCATCGTGACTGGAAGATTTAAAAAGATCGTCAAATAATGGCGCCAATTTGACATTTGTTCTCTCTCTCTCTCTCTGTCTATTTTTGAGGTCATCATCCTGTTTAATAAATAAAAAATTAACTCTTGGCTTTTGAGAAGTTTTTATTTTTGGCTGGAGGTCCATCCATTGAATTTGAAACTTCTATTCAGGATCATTTTTAACACAGAAATGGTTACATAGATTATGGCCCTCTTACCCAAATGAGATAATTATTTTGGAACCTTCTTCTAATACATGAAACAGAAAAGGTTCTACACTATATGAGGGCTGCAAACTTTGTTATTAAAGGTAAACGTCGATTATCGGACATGACTAGTTCTGATAATAAAAAAAATCATATAATTGAACTCACAATATAAAAAAAAAAGTAGCGAACGGATTTCAAAGAACATTTTTTATTTCCATTAAGAATTTCGTAAAAAAAAAGAATGTGGCTTGCGATAATCGACGTTCTACTAGTGTGAACTGTGCTATGTCTTTTGAATGGCGGTGTAACCCTCATGTTAGATGAACATTACTGGGAATCATTGTCAAGCTGTAAAGCTGAGCACAAAAAAAAAGCCTTGTCCTTCTTTGAACGGCGGCGGTTGGCTGCTAGCTTCAGAGAACAGAGGGGGCCATTGTTAGATGGAATTCTTGACTATAGAAAAACCCACCGTTTAAGTTGAACTGGCCATCCGAACGAAGCTTATTTTTAAAAAAAGAAATAAGAGCTAACAGTTACTACTGTTGCCATATTTCCCAATTCCATTTCCAAATGTGCTTAAATATGAAATCCTCTTCCATCAAATAGTTCTGTTTCAATTTGACGTCGATTACGTCAATCATCGGGAAATTGGATTTTATCCTCCTTCTGCCACATGGCTCTCGATCCGATTTGCAGGTGCACTGAGTTGAAATGAATTGAATAACATTTATAAATCAAGTGGACTAGAATAGGCAACCATGTTTTAATTACACCTAACCCAAAATGGTGCCCAAAAATGGGGGCGAACAAACTAATTTAACAAGTGTTGCTGGGCGGATGACTACTTTTTTTCGTTTATTAATTATTACAAAACGGGGGGGGGGGGACCTTAAACGAAATTTGACAAAAAAGAGAAATTTATACATGAAATAAATTTATTTTTTTATTTTTGAGAAAATTAAGAATAGAAACAATAATATTAATAGATACATGTATATTATATACATTTTATTTTTCATTTTGGTAAAACCCCCCTTTGGACCTTTCAAAATTTAAACAAAACAAGAAATTCACGCAATTTGTCCATTTTTTTAAATAATGTAAAACGAAACATTTCTCTTCGCCCCCTTTTACAATTAAATTTCCATTGATCAAAAATAATAATAAAAATGACACAAAGGAAGCAGCAATTGGTTTTTTTTAAACATAGCAGCAACAACAACACAATTAAGCTTTTTTTAACATTGAAATTGATGTGCGTGACTTTGGCTACGTGTACACCATAAAATGAAATAAAATTCCTAAATATCAATTATTATTAAAAAGTTTTAATTTAAGTTTGTTAAGTGGTTCCTTTCACATTTTAGGAAACCAATTTTGATTTTTCTAGAATTGAGTATAAAATAGAAGACGACCTATCATCATCAATTGAACGCATTATGCAAAATGAGCTAACTCTTTTTTTTTATATAATTTAATTAATATAATATATGTACAAATAAGTTTTGTACAAAAATGGGGAGAAGATCTATAGCTCATTTTTTTTAAAAAAATTAAATATTAGATTCTACTAATATTTTGAAATGCGTTTTATTGGGCAGTGTATATAAAACATGACACATTTTAAAATATTTAAAACAAATAATGTTCTTACAAAATGTAAGAAAGCAACAAACAAACAAAAAAATAGTTCAAAGTTTACCAGCCAAAAAAATAAAATAAAAGGGAAATCAACAAATGAAAAAAAAAATAAGAAATAAACATAAAAATAATAATAATAATAACAATAAAAAGTGTTGTTGACACTTTGAAATTATTCTGAGAACAATTTTGTGCTCATTTCATGAACTACAGTCAGTGTGTTCCCATTTTAAAAAATAAACAAATGAAATATCCTATATTTTGTTGTAAATTTATATCTATATTTATTCAATTATTATATGTTTAGGTACAATGGCTATGGGGATTTTTTATTATCTTGTTTTTTTTTTTATATTTTTATTTATAATTTTAAAAAAAACAACACAAAATAAAAAAAAATAAAAATAAACAACAATTGAATGACAACGTTGAATCCGCGCCGCTCCAATTATTATATTATTAATTATGCGCGCGCACTTATTTCTTTATTTAATTTAATGTTCACTCCAGGGGTAAACCAAAAAGTTCCTCCAGATGACAGGTGTGATTCATAGAGATCAGTGACGTTTATAAAACACATTTCATGACTATGAGCAGCAGCGCCCTCTAACGGTCGACTCTTCATGTAATAACCCTTATTCATTTTAGGGTTAGCTGATGAATTTATTATTATTATTACATATGGGTGGTTTCAACGGGTCCTAATTTGAAGTGTTTGTGGGAGTGATTAAGATATTATATAAAGGGTGGTGTGGAGTGAGAGGCTTGTTCATACTATGTACACATGTATCACCTCCTTAATATCCATCATATCTGTATCCGAACCAATCACATTATTTATTGAAATTTAGTTAGTGAAAGGGTATTTTCGAATAAGTTAAAGAGGATTTTAAAAACTAGAATTAACTAAATGTTGGGTAACTTATAATAAAACTTTAATTTATCAATATGTTTTTACTTGAGTTTCAAATTATTTAATAATAAGGCCCATTGGATAGAAAGAAAAAAAAAGGTTTCTTTTGAGTCCATCCATAATTCAGTTTGACCAAATATAAAATAACCTCAAAGAAGGGGTTTTTGGAATATTCAGGAGTTTTTTTTTGTTTGGAAGCAAGAAAAATGATTACAAATGATGGCAGTGTTGTTATGTGTGTGAAAATAGAATGGAAATTCCCCCCCCCCCCTCTTAAGAAACAAAAAACCCCTTTAAACTGGAACTAAGTTTGGCATTAGTTTTAGGTGACATGGTTTTATAGTTTTCCACTTGGTCAGTTCTTTCGTTCACAAGGAAGTATGCTACACAGAATAAACAAAATTTAACCTGTGAACAATAATCATTTTATTGTTGCACAGTTACAACTTACATAAAATATAACCTCACCCCCGCTAGCCCCCCCCCCCCCACCCCCGTAGAGATTGTTGTTTCTCCAATCTTGAAATACTTTTTCAAATATTTCAAAATTAATTATGTTGAATTTAAATTTACTTAAATCATGCAGCCTAATATTATTTCATCTCTCGTTTGTAATTTAAATAAAACAAACATTGAAAGCAAATAAAAAGGAAATTACTATTTGCAATTGATACACACATTCATCGATTGATTGATTTGATATGAAAATGCTGGCTTTCCAGATGTAAAAAATGCTCAATTCTTATCGATTTTGTGCTTTACACATTTAGGGGAATTTCTTCCTTTGTTCCCTTATTCCTTTCTCAGAGCTAATCCACAAACCAAGACTAGTTTTATTTTATGCCTAAGGGGTTTTCTTTACATGAATTTCATTTCTTCAATTTTTATGGCTAACAATAATTGAAGAAATATATGAGTTCTATATGTGACGTCAAGGGGGAGTAAATTAAGATTAAAGCATTAGAAAAGAGGAGGACTTTTACAACATTGGATCTATTTTAAGGGGGGTTTTTGAAGGTCTGATGGATTTTAGGGATTTCAACTTAGATTTACAAATGAACCAAAAAAAGGGGTTTTATTATTTAAATAAACAACTATCCGGGGGGGGGGGGAGGAGGAGATATTTCAGAGAATGAATAAAAGTGAATTTCTTTGCACAAAAGTGAGGAGAAATATACAACAAAAAGAAGAGAGAAAAAAAAGACCCGTAATTTGCTTTTTGTTTAATATTTTTTGTCTATTAATTTGTATGTATTAAATTGAACTGTACATTTTAAATTATTATTATATGTTATATGAATCGTACTGAGGGGAGAGAAGGATTCCCAATGATAATTACAAATTCAAACAAAAAAAACTCACTGAAAGAGAGGAAAAATAATCTAAGAAATTCATTTTTTAAAAGTAAAAATTGCACAGTTTTTTTTAAGAGAAGCCACTTTTATAGAACCAAACCGACTTATTAGAATGTAGTTTAGAAATATCATTGCATTATTTTTTTACATTATACATTAGAATGTAATTTATGTGAATTGAATTCAAGACCGCGAATACATTTTCTCTATAAAAAAGCCCTGTTTCCACCAGGTGAAAATTAGGAGGTCAAAGTGAATACTGATCGGATCGGATCAATTGTTTTTAATGTCACCGGTTAAATATAACAATTGACAATGATCAAAATTGACTTTCACCTCCCAATTTTGACCAAATGGAAACACGGGCCATTAGGAAAACAAATGGTATTTATATGAACATCTGTATCTCTAACTATATAGTTGTCTCTCACCGTTAAGAAGAAGGTTGTGACGTCAAAGGGGTTGACCAACATTTTAGAATTGAGTCATTTTGTCTAAATAAAAAAGGGGGTTTATTTAGGAAACGTTGTTTTCTATTATCAATCATCCCTTTTCTAATTTTGTTTCAACCTCTGATGTCACAAGCGTCACCTTACAGCAAGGAAACTATAAAAGATTTTTCTTAATAAAACAGAAAAACGTCTTCTAAATTAAAAACAGTCAACAAAATTTGGGCCTAATTTTGCTTGAAAAATAATTTTACATAAAAAAAACGTTGCCTTATATATGGAAGGGGGGGGGGGGGCGGGTTGGGTGAGAAAACTACATACAAAAAGACAAAAGGTAACAACAGCGTTATTAATATTTACAGCAGGAATTAACAAACAACTTAAGGGTAGAAGAAAACTGTGTTCTTGTGGTAAAGTAGAATTAGATAATAAGAGAAAGATTAATTATTCTATTCTGAGAACAACATCAATTGAATCAAATTTATTAATTATTTACAACAAGAATAGTTAGAATTAATGATAATTAAAGGGTTTTATGTATTAATGTGTGTGTGCATAATAACGCCACTAATTGATTCATGGCCAATTTATAATTAACTTTTTTTTTTTAAAAAAAGACAAATTTCAGGATGTTTTTATTTATTTTTTATCATGAAATAAAAAAAAAACCTTTCTTTATGAGAAATATTTGTACTTTTGAGGTTATGTGCCCTTTTTTTGTTTGTTTTTTTCTCTTCTTCTTTTCACACAAATTCAATTTTGAGTCTCTTAACTAATATTTTGAATGTAAAAGAGTCCTTAATTAATTATTTTTTTGGCTCTTTTTTCACGACTTTTTTATGTCTTAATTACTGATTAAGTTGATTAATTCTGCAACAACAAACAGCAACTATGACTTTCTTTCGCGCGCAGTTAGTTGGGTTTTTCATTCTTTTTACGTATTTTTGAGTGATTAATATGTCGTTGAGAAAATAGCTATTCAGAGAGATACAAGTTGACCTACTACTAGCCTCTGCCAAGGAAGAAGAGAGAGAGAGAGAGAGGCTAGCAGCAGTAAGCAAAAATAGCTAATTTGACTGAATAGCTAGTTTTTCCCCCCACATGTACAAGTGTGTTGTCTGTGCAATAAGAAAAAAATGTGTTTACTCTTGGTGGCGTCACATTTCAAATTGCATTATTATTGTTATTATTGTGTCATATGAGGTCAACTACAGTTCATTCTGTCTTCCCCCCCCCCTCTTAATTTTGTTCTTTCATTCTCTCTGAGACGTGTGTCTAATTGTTTTTTTGTGTTTAATTTTAGAAAAAAGTGAGTGGTGAATTTGAGCAAACCCTTAAACAAACCCTTTGGACAAATCGAGGGGGGGGGGCATTAAATTAAAATAAGAATTGATCACATAATGTATGTCACAGAATGTAACACGTTTAATTAAGCTGAAAAACTTAATTATGCACACATTTTTAATGACGGTAGGGGTCGCTCCGCCCTTCCCTTTACTTTTCTTTTTGTTATATTTGTTGATAAAACAAAATTTCGAATTATTTTAAAAGTTGCTCTCAACACTTTAAAACTTGATTTGACTTCCTTAATTAATTACCACAAAAGGATTGTAAACTTTAAGTAAGTTTTAAACAATAGTTGGGGGAGAGACTCACTTTTAAACTGACCGAAAGCAGCTCATTTCACAACAACAGTGTGTATTTTTAATTGTATAATTCACGTTTGCCCAGTTTCAATTATTTCACCCAAATGATGAACAAAATTAAACATTTTATGTTTAAGTTTTCAAAGGATTTCATTTTTGTAAAACAATACTTTTAATTACATTTTTTTTTAAATTAAAACAATTTTATGAACAATTTTTTTCTCTCTTCGAAAACGGCAATTTTAAAATAAGAAAAATTAATTACATCGAATAAAATATTAATTATCCTTCTTTCAATTATTTCATTATTATTATGATAAAACTAATTTTAGAATGAACCAAAAAATAAAATAAACAATAAAAATACAAATATCGTTTTTAAACCTCTTTTTAGCCTTCTTTTGGTTTAAAATTGGAACACAATTTGAAATTAACGAAAACTAAAACATTTCATGTTTACAAAATTGCGAATTTTCCAAATTGAGAATTAGGCGATGTTTGTAAGGAGTTAAGGGGGGAATAAAGGGAGAGTGGAAACTTGTGGGTTCAACTTATATAATTTAGAGAAAATGGACAAAACTGAAGAATAATTTGATATATTATTATATATAGAAATAAAGAAAATATATAAATAGATTGAAACAACATAAAAAAAGAATTAAAAGTTTCCACTTTTATATTTTTTTTATTACAAATTTGTGGAATTTCAAAATGGAATGACGTAAAAGAAGACAAAAACAAAATTAAGAAATTTGCACTTTTCTGGTTTTGTATTTTTAGTGGGTGGATTGGGTTTGAGTGGGCGGCGGCAGGTTGTTATGATTGGATCCAATGAGTTAAAATATTGTTAATCAAAGTGGGGGGGGGGGGCTCTGTGTTAAATGTGTCAATTCCAATATGGAAGGAAGGTGTAAATTTAAGAACACACAATCATCATGTGTTCAAACGCGCTCAGTTTGCAAGTTAACTTGACACCACCGTACACAATCAACAGGGATGGATGGAGAGCTTGTGACCGTCACAATTGTCGGTCAGTTAAGTCCATTCATTCTTTTATCTTAACACAAAATACATTAGGATTATTCAATTGAACAACTGAATTGTAAATTACGATATGAATTTAAACATTTCTCACAATTGAATCGCCGTTTAATAACCAAACTGACCGAAGAAACTGAAAACTAGAAGAGAGAAAATAATGAACAAAGAGAGTGGAATAACTTTTTTTGAAGCCGGAAGTTGCTGCTGTTGTCACGTGTCTTTGAGAGTGTCAACTTATTATTATTTCTATATAAACCTGTGGTATTTCTGTTTCCTTTGTTGAAGAAAAACAAACCATTTTGGTTATTCCAGTAATTAAGGAGTTTTTACGTATCCATTTTTTTTTAATTTTGAGTGTTTTTTTTTTTGTTTTTGCTTTTTCAACTCATTCAAAATAATAATTACTATTTAATAATTAATTAATATGCCCAGGCTTTGGCCGTTTTTGTTTCTTTCTTTGTTTGTTTCGTCTTTTTCAAAGATAAAACCAACGGGAGAAATTTCGAGGAGTAACTTGGGGGGGGAGGTATTTTAAATCATCGAATTTGATTATAATAATATAAACTCTAAAAATTAGAGGAAAGACTGTGGAGACAGTTCAATGAGAACTTGATGCATTTGACCATCATCATCAGGTAGAATAGCCGTTAGATAGGTGGCGGCGGTGGTGCTATTGCTTTTCATTTTATATACATAACAATCATCATCATTACTTATATAAATGGAGGGAGAAATAAGGAGGAGAATTCATTTTTCAAAACATTTTTGTATTGTAGTTGGTTGATTTTGGAAAGGGGGAGGGGGTGTGTGTTTTGGGGGAGGGGAAATTGCCTGGATCCAAGGAGGGACGACAGTGTTCCGAATTAAGAAGATGCTGCTGATGAGTTTGTTGTTGTTGTTTCGGTCAATGTGAGACGCCTGGTGTTGATCACAACGCCCCCATCACTGTTCATGCTCTGAATGCTGCTGTGGTCATCCGTATCACTTTGGTTACTATTGTAGCCCATAATGTCCACTTCATCTGTTTGTTGTTAAATAAGGAAAAAAAACAAATTTACATATAAATAGAGAACAACATAGGTACACAGATGGGTGGTCAATCCATTTGGATGATGTTATTAAAATACACAGTTCTTCAAATCGTAATTAATGCTTTTTCTAATTAATAATGGAGGGAACATATAATTTTCAAATGAAAACCAAAGGATGGACAAATCAGAATTGATCGTGTGTATCCATCCAGCTTTAAACTTCAGCCTCATTTGTGTTTTCCACGTCCTCGGTTGTTTTTTGTTATTCACGGGTTTAAGAGGTCGGGGGGGGGGGAGCCAATAAACACACTATTATATAGACCACGATGTTTTAAATTATGGAGAAAAAACATTGACGTTTTTAATATTTGTTTTCTATGTATGGAGAGGGGGGGGGAGAGGGTTGAGAATTTTGAGATGGAAAATGTCAGTATTAATTTGGTTGACGACTAAAAAAAAGAGGCTAAACTTAACAAATGAAGAAAGGGGGGGGGGGGGGTCACTGAGTTTAAATCACACAGATATACACTTTCATGAAGGATTTTTTTAAAAGAAATGGGATTTACATTTTATGTGAGAAAATTGGGGGGGGGGGGGGGGAATTGCACTCTTCTTATTAGTTTGTCTTAAATTTCGGTTTATTGTAACTTATGTGTGATTGGAGGCAATATTAACCTCCCCCCCCCCCTCTTTTTTTTCCCATAATGCCAAGTTCATTGACATCTTCTAACGTTTGTGTGGAGACAGATGTTGAAGAATATTTTCTTCTTTTGTTGTTGTTGCAATTGTTCCTCCTGTTCCAATAACCTTCCCCCCCCCCCGCCCCACACCATTGTTGCCCCCCCCTCGAAAATATAATTAATAAAACCCAGGGCCTAGTTTAAACCGGGTCTTATATAAATATATATACTGTATTGGGAACCGTTGTTGATAATGATAATGCTGGTTAGTAATATAAGTAATATAGTTAGTTAGTGGGAGGATGAAAAACTGACCTGTTTCTGACGTTGATGAAGTGGAGGACGTGGACGTGCTACATTCACTCACACTCCTTCTCTTATGCATACTGTCTAGTTGGCATCCTAATTGTTCTAACCTCCTTCGAAGGTACCGATGTTCCCTGTGCAACTGTTCCTTCTGGACCGCGTGTTTCCGGTCTTTGTCCTCTAAATTCTACAATCAAAATAAGAGACTTTAAAAGAAAATCATTCGAAAACAAAAAAAAAAATACCCAAAAATCATCGTTTAAGATTGGGGGGGGGGGGGGGGGGGGCACGAACAATGGATCGAAGGTCTCCTGTCCAAATGGGAGGATGGAGGCGTCCTTAAATGATGTAAAAGGGTTCTAGGTCCTCTACGACCTGAGGGAGTGTGTGTTCTATCTCATACCAGAGGGGGGCCCTTAGACCATATAGGGGCGGTGTCTAAGAGAGGGCCTATATAAGCAAGAGTCAACTTAATGCCAGTTTCCAGCCAATGTTCAGACGGACCCAGTTCACATTGAAACAATTGTTATCGTTTTCATTGAAGTCTAAAACAATTCTTCAACTTCAAACAGGGCCCCCCTTCTTCGATGTATCAGATGCTGGACTATCAATTGGCCAATTAAACCTTTCTTTAGCTCGCCTATGTGTATAATTATAGGCAAACTTCCGGTCCACATCAGAAGTATTCTTTGTGGAATTCGAGGGAATTAGCCTAGGGAAATTCCTGTCTCACCCCCTTCTTCTCTCTATTAATTGTGGGTGTTTTTATTATTATTTTGCAGGTGAGAAAGTGAAGGATGGATGATGTGAAAGGAAAAGAGGGGGGAGGTGGGGAGAGCAACTTAATTGTGACCCTCTTTTTCTCTCTTGAGTCCACCTGAGAGTTCACTCATTCATTAAAGAGAGAGAAAGCTCACATCCAAGTCGAGGAGGAAGACGATGACCACCACTGACTGTCCAAGGTATATATAAACTTTGAAGCATTTTAGTGGACAAGAAAACTGAAATAATCATTGTCATCACTGATTCATCAGACACAAACAACACAATGTGACATTTTAATGGAGAAGGGGGGGGGGGGCGATA
>JAUPFP010000368.1:0-28525 GCA_036925085.1 Brachycybe producta
TTTAAACCTTAAACTTTAAACCTTAAACTTTAAACCTTAAACTTTAAACCTTAAACTTTAAACCTTAAACTTTAAACCTTAAACTTTAAACCTTAAACTTTAAACCTTAAACTTTAAACCTTAAACTTTAAACCTTAAACTTTAAACCTTAAACTTTAAACCTTAAACTTTAAACCTTAAACTTTAAACCTTAAACTTTAAACCTTAAACTTTAAACCTTAAACTTTAAACCTTAAACTTTAAACCTTAAACTTTAAACCTTAAACTTTAAACCTTAAACTTTAAACCTTAAACTTTAAACCTTAAACTTTAAACCTTAAACTTTAAACCTTAAACTTTAAACCTTAAACTTTAAACCTTAAACTTTAAACCTTAAACTTTAAACCTTAAACTTTAAACCTTAAACTTTAAACCTTAAACTTTAAACCTTAAACTTTAAACCTTAAACTTTAAACCTTAAACTTTAAACCTTAAACTTTAAACCTTAAACTTTAAACCTTAAACTTTAAACCTTAAACTTAAACCTTAAACTTTAAACCTTAAACTTTAAACCTTAAACTTTAAACCTTAAACTTTAAACCTTAAACTTTAAACCTTAAACTTTAAACCTTAAACTTTAAACCTTAAACTTTAAACCTTAAACTTTAAACCTTAAACTTTAAACCTTAAACTTTAAACCTTAAACTTTAAACCTTAAACTTTAAACCTTAAACTTTAAACCTTAAACTTTAAACCTTAAACTTTAAACCTTAAACTTTAAACCTTAAACTTTAAACCTTAAACTTTAAACCTTAAACTTTAAACCTTAAACTTTAAACCTTAAACTTTAAACCTTAAACTTTAAACCTTAAACTTTAAACCTTAAACTTTAAACCTTAAACTTTAAACCTTAAACTTTAAACCTTAAACTTTAAACCTTAAACTTTAAACCTTAAACTTTAAACCTTAAACTTTAAACCTTAAACTTTAAACCTTAAACTTTAAACCTTAAACTTTAAACCTTAAACTTTAAACCTTAAACTTTAAACCTTAAACTTTAAACCTTAAACTTTAAACCTTAAACTTTAAACCTTAAACTTTAAACCTTAACTTTAAACCTTAAACTTTAAACCTTAAACTTTAAACCTTAAACTTTAAACCTTAAACTTTAAACCTTAAACTTTAAACCTTAAACTTTAAACCTTAAACTTTAAACCTTAAACTTTAAACCTTAAACTTTAAACCTTAAACTTTAAACCTTAAACTTTAAACCTTAAACTTTAAACCTTAAACTTTAAACCTTAACTTTAAACCTTAAACTTTAAACCTTAAACTTTAAACCTTAAACTTTAAACTTAAACTTTAAACCTTAAACTTTAAACCTTAAACTTTAAACCTTAAACTTTAAACCTTAAACTTTAAACCTTAAACTTTAAACCTTAAACTTTAAACCTTAAACTTTAAACCTTAAACTTTAAACCTTAAACTTTAAACCTTAAACTTTAAACCTTAAACTTTAAACCTTAAACTTTAACCTTAAACTTTAAACCTTAAACTTTAAACCTTAAACTTTAAACCTTAAACTTTAAACCTTAAACTTTAAACCTTAAACTTTAAACCTTAAACTTTAAACTTAAACTTTAAACCTTAAACTTTAAACCTTAAACTTTAAACCTTAAACTTTAAACCTTAAACTTTAAACCTTAAACTTTAAACCTTAAACTTTAAACTTAAACTTTAAACCTTAAACTTTAAACCTTAAACTTTAAACCTTAAACTTTAAACCTTAAACTTTAAACCTTAAACTTTAAACCTTAAACTTTAAACCTTAAACTTTAAACCTTAAACTTTAAACCTTAAACTTTAAACCTTAAACTTTAAACCTTAAACTTTAAACCTTAAACTTTAAACCTTAAACTTTAAACCTTAAACTTTAAACCTTAAACTTTAAACCTTAAACTTTAAACCTTAAACTTTAAACCTTAAACTTTAAACCTTAAACTTTAAACCTTAAACTTTAAACCTTAAACTTTAAACCTTAAACTTTAAACCTTAAACTTTAAACCTTAAACTTTAAACCTTAAACTTTAAACCTTAAACTTTAAACCTTAAACTTTAAACCTTAAACTTTAAACCTTAAACTTTAAACCTTAAACTTTAAACCTTAAACTTTAAACCTTAAACTTTAAACCTTAAACTTTAAACCTTAAACTTTAAACCTTAAACTTTAAACCTTAAACTTTAAACCTTAAACTTTAAACCTTAAACTTTAAACCTTAAACTTTAAACCTAAACTTTAAACCTAAACTTTAAACCTTAACTTTAAACCTTAAACTTTAAACCTTAAACTTTAAACCTTAAACTTTAAACCTTAAACTTTAAACCTTAAACTTTAAACCTTAAACTTTAAACCTTAAACTTTAAACCTTAAACTTTAAACCTTAAACTTTAAACCTTAACTTTAAACCTTAAACTTTAAACCTTAAACTTTAAACCTTAAACTTTAAACCTTAAACTTTAAACCTGAAACTTTAAACCTGAAACTTTAAACCTGAAACTTTAAACCTGAAACTTTAAACCTGAAACTTTAAACCTGAAACTTTAAACCTGAAACTTTAAACCTGAAACTTTAAACCTGAAACTTTAAACCTGAAACTTTAAACCTGAAACTTTAAACCTGAAACTTTAAACCTGAAACTTTAAACCTGAAACTTTAAACCTGAAACTTTAAACCTGAAACTTTAAACCTGAAACTTTAAACCTGAAACTTTAAACCTGAAACTTTAAACCTGAAACTTTAAACCTGAAACTTTAAACCTGAAACTTTAAAACCTGAAACTTTAAACCTGAAACTTTAAACCTGAAACTTTAAACCTGAAACTTTAAACCTGAAACTTTAAACCTGAAACTTTAAACCTGAAACTTTAAACCTGAAACTTTAAACCTGAAACTTTAAACCTGAAACTTTAAACCTGAAACTTTAAACCTGAAACTTTAAACCTGAAACTTTAAACCTGAAACTTTAAACCTGAAACTTTAAACCTGAAACTTTAAACCTGAAACTTTAAACCTGAAACTTTTAAACCTGAAACTTTAAACCTGAAACTTTAAACCTGAAACTTTAAACCTGAAACTTTAAACCTGAAACTTTAAACCTGAAACTTTAAACCTGAAACTTTAAACTTAAACTTTAAACCTGAAACTTTAAACCTGAAACTTTAAACCTGAAACTTTAAACCTGAAACTTTAAACCTGAAACTTTAAACCTGAAACTTTAAACCTTAAACTTTAACCTGAAACTTTAAACCTTAAACTTTAAACCTGAAACTTTAAACCTTAAACTTTAAACCTTAAACTTTAAACCTGAAACTTTAAACCTTAAACTTTAAACCTTAAACTTTAAACCTGAAACTTTAAACCTGAAACTTTAAACCTAAACTTTAAACCTGAAACTTTAAACCTGAAACTTTAAACCTGAAACTTTAAACCTTAAACTTTAAACCTTAAACTTTAAACCTTAAACTTTAACCTTAAACTTTAAACCTTAAACTTTAAACCTTAAACTTTAAACCTTAAACTTTAAACCTTAAACTTTAAACCTTAAACTTTAAACCTTAAACTTTAAACCTTAAACTTTAAACCTTAAACTTTAAACCTTAAACTTTAAACCTTAAACTTTAAACCTTAAACTTTAAACCTTAAACTTTAAACCTTAAACTTTAAACCTTAAACTTTAACCTTAAACTTTAAACCTTAAACTTTAAACCTTAAACTTTAAACCTTAAACTTTAAACCTTAAACTTTAACCTTAAACTTTAAACCTTAAACTTTAAACCTTAAACTTTAAACCTTAAACTTTAAACCTTAAACTTTAAACCTTAAACTTTAAACCTTAAACTTTAAACCTTAAACTTTAAACCTTAAACTTTAAACCTTAAACTTTAAACCTTAAACTTTAAACCTTAAACTTTAACCTTAAACTTTAAACCTTAAACTTTAAACCTTAAACTTTAACCTTAAACTTTAAACCTTAAACTTTAAACCTTAAACTTTAACCTTAAACTTTAAACCTTAAACTTTAACCTTAAACTTTAAACCTTAAACTTTAAACCTTAAACTTTAAACCTTAAACTTTAAACCTTAAACTTTAAACCTTAAACTTTAAACCTTAAACTTTAAACCTTAAACTTTAAACCTTAAACTTTAAACCTTAAACTTTAAACCTTAAACTTTAAACCTTAAACTTTAAACCTTAAACTTTAAACCTTAAACTTTAAACCTTAAACTTTAAACCTTAAACTTTAAACCTTAAACTTTAAACCTTAAACTTTAAACCTTAAACTTTAAACCTTAAACTTTAAACCTTAAACTTTAAACCTTAAACTTTAAACCTTAAACTTTAAACCTTAAACTTTAAACCTTAAACTTTAAACCTTAAACTTTAAACCTTAAACTTTAAACCTTAAACTTTAAACCTTAAACTTTAAACCTTAAACTTTAAACCTTAAACTTTAAACCTTAAACTTTAAACCTTAAACTTTAAACCTTAAACTTTAAACCTTAAACTTTAAACCTTAAACTTTAAACCTTAAACTTTAAACCTTAAACTTTAAACCTTAAACTTTAAACCTTAAACTTTAACCTTAAACTTTAAACCTTAAACTTTAAACCTAAACTTTAAACCTTAAACTTTAAACCTTAAACTTTAAACCTTAAACTTTAAACCTTAAACTTTAAACCTTAAACTTTAAACCTTAAACTTTAAACCTTAAACTTTAAACCTTAAACTTTAAACCTTAAACTTTAAACCTTAAACTTTAAACCTTAAACTTTAAACCTTAAACTTTAAACCTTAAACTTTAAACCTTAAACTTTAAACCTTAAACTTTAAACCTTAAACTTTAAACCTTAAACTTTAAACCTTAAACTTTAAACCTTAAACTTTAAACCTTAACTTTAAACCTTAAACTTTAAACCTTAAACTTTAAACCTTAAACTTTAAACCTTAAACTTTAAACCTTAACTTAACCTTAAACTTAAACCTTAAACTTTAACCTTAAACTTTAAACCTTAAACTTTAAACCTTAAACTTTAAACCTTAAACTTTAAACCTTAAACTTTAAACCTTAAACTTTAAACCTTAAACTTTAAACCTTAAACTTTAAACCTTAAACTTTAAACCTTAAACTTTAACCTTAAACTTTAAACCTTAAACTTTAAACCTTAAACTTTAAACCTAAACTTTAAACCTTAAACTTTAAACCTTAAACTTTAAACCTTAAACTTAAACCTTAAACTTTAAACCTTAAACTTTAAACCTTAAACTTTAAACCTAAACTTTAAACCTTAAACTTTAAACCTTAAACTTTAAACCTTAAACTTTAAACCTTAACTTTAAACCTTAAACTTTAAACCTTAAACTTTAAACCTTAAACTTTAAACCTTAAACTTTAAAACCTTAAACTTTAAACCTTAAACTTTAAACCTTAAACTTTAAACCTTAAACTTTAAACCTTAAACTTTAAACCTTAAACTTTAAAACCTTAAACTTTAAACCTTAAACTTTAAACCTTAAACTTTAAACCTTAAACTTTAAACCTTAAACTTTAAACCTTAAACTTTAAACCTTAAACTTTAAAACCTTAAACTTTAAACCTTAAACTTTAAACCTTAAACTTTAAACCTTAAACTTTAAACCTTAAACTTTAAACCTTAAACTTTAAACCTTAAACTTTAAACCTTAAACTTTAAACCTTAAACTTTAAACCTTAAACTTTAAACCTTAAACTTTAAACCTTAAACTTTAAACCTTAAACTTTAAACCTTAAACTTTAAACCTTAAACTTTAAACCTTAAACTTTAAACCTTAAACTTTAAACCTTAAACTTTAAACCTTAAACTTTAAACCTTAAACTTTAAACCTTAAACTTTAAACCTTAAACTTTAAACCTTAAACTTTAAACCTTAAACTTTAAACCTTAAACTTTAAACCTTAAACTTTAAACCTTAAACTTTAAACCTTAAACTTTAAACCTTAAACTTTAAACCTTAAACTTTAAACCTTAAACTTTAAACCTTAAACTTTAAACCTTAAACTTTAAACCTTAAACTTTAAACCTTAAACTTTAAACCTTAAACTTTAAACCTTAAACTTTAAACCTTAAACTTTAAACCTTAAACTTTAAACCTTAAACTTTAAACCTTAAACTTTAAACCTTAAACTTTAAACCTTAAACTTTAAACCTTAAACTTAAACCTTAAACTTTAAACCTTAAACTTTAAACCTTAAACTTTAAACCTTAAACTTTAAACCTTAAACTTTAAACCTTAAAACCTTAAACTTTAAACCTTAAACTTTAAACCTTAAACTTTAAACCTTAAACTTTAAACCTTAAACTTTAAACCTTAAACTTTAAACCTTAAACTTTAAACCTTAAACTTTAAACCGTAAACTTTAAACCTTAAACTTTAAACCTTAAACTTTAAACCTTAAACTTTAAACCTTAAACTTTAAACCTTAAACTTTAAACCTTAAACTTTAAACCTTAAACTTTAAACCTTAAACTTTAAACCTTAAACTTTAAACCTTAAACTTTAAACCTTAAACTTTAAACCTTAAACTTTAAACCTTAAACTTTAAACCTTAAACTTTAAACCTTAAACTTTAAACCTTAAACTTTAAACCTTAAACTTTAAACCTTAAACTTTAAACCTTAAACTTTAAACCTTAAACTTTAAACCTTAAACTTTAAACCTTAAACTTTAAACCTTAAACTTTAAACCTTAAACTTTAAACCTTAAACTTTAAACCTTAAACTTTAAACCTTAAACTTTAAACCTTAAACTTTAAACCTTAAACTTTAAACCTTAAACTTTAAACCTTAAACTTTAAACCTTAAACTTTAAACCTTAAACTTTAAACCTTAAACTTTAAACCTTAAACTTTAAACCTTAAACTTTAAACCTTAAACTTTAAACCTTAAACTTTAAACCTTAAACTTTAAACCTTAAACTTTAAACCTTAAACTTTAAACCTTAAACTTTAAACCTTAAACTTTAAACCTTAAACTTTAAACCTTAAACTTTAAACCTTAAACTTTAAACCTTAAACTTTAAACCTTAAACTTTAAACCTTAAACTTTAAACCTTAAACTTTAAACCTTAAACTTTAAACCTTAAACTTTAAACCTTAAACTTTAAACCTTAAACTTTAAACCTTAAACTTTAAACCTTAAACTTTAAACCTTAAACTTTAAAACCTTAAACTTTAAACCTTAAACTTTAAACCTTAAACTTTAAACCTTAAACTTTAAACCTTAAACTTTAAACCTTAAACTTTAAACCTTAAACTTTAAAACCTTAAACTTTAAACCTTAAACTTTAAACCTTAAACTTTAAACCTTAAACTTTAAACCTTAAACTTTAAACCTGAAACTTTAAACCTTAAACTTTAAACCTTAAACTTTAAACCTTAAACTTTAAACCTTAAACTTTAAACCTTAAACTTTAAACCTTAAACTTTAAACCTTAAACTTTAAACCTTAAACTTTAAACCTTAAACTTTAAACCTTAAACTTTAAACCTTAAACTTTAAACCTTAAACTTTAAACCTTAAACTTTAAACCTTAAACTTTAAACCTTAAACTTTAAACCTTAAACTTTAAACCTTAAACTTTAAACCTTAAACTTTAAACCTTAAACTTTAAACCTTAAACTTTAAACCTTAAACTTTAAACCTTAAACTTTAAACCTTAAACTTTAAACCTTAAACTTTAAACCTTAAACTTTAAACCTTAAACTTTAAACCTTAAACTTTAAACCTTAAACTTTAAACCTTAAACTTTAAACCTTAAACTTTAAACCTTAAACTTTAAACCTTAAACTTTAAACCTTAAACTTTAAACCTTAAACTTTAAACCTGAAACTTTAAACCTGAAACTTTAAACCTGAAACTTTAAACCTTAAACTTTAAACCTTAAACTTTAAACCTGAAACTTTAAACCTGAAACTTTAAACCTGAAACTTTAAACCTGAAACTTTAAACCTGAAACTTTAAACCTTAAACTTTAAACCTGAAACTTTAAACCTGAAACTTTAAACCTGAAACTTTAAACCTGAAACTTTAAACCTGAAACTTTAAACCTTAAACTTTAAACCTGAAACTTTAAACCTGAAACTTTAAACCTGAAACTTTAAACCTGAAACTTTAAACCTGAAACTTTAAACCTTAAACTTTAAACCTTAAACTTTAAACCTTAAACTTTAAACCTGAAACTTTAAACCTGAAACTTTAAACCTGAAACTTTAAACCTGAAACTTTAAACCTGAAACTTTAAACCTTAAACTTTAAACCTTAAACTTTAAACCTTAAACTTTAAACCTTAAACTTTTGTTAGGTGTTACAATATACACAAACACCTAACATAAACTTTCATATATTTACAAAAAAATTGAGTTAAATAAAAACAATAAAAACAATTTTAAATAAAATATAAAGTAACCATAACAGGTGTATGACTAAAAAGGTGTAATATAACACCTGAAAATGAAGGGAAGAAAAAGAGAAAGTTTAAAATGTAAACAAGTGTCATAGCAGGTGTGTCATATGTAAAAGCTAAAAGGTGTAATATAACACCTTAAGTGAATAGAAAGAAAAAGAAAAGTTAAAAGGTGTAATATAACACCTTAAGTGAAACAATGAGGATAGAAAGAAGAAATAATTAACTACAATAGGCATACGCATCACATTAACAAAATATTATATGGTGACTAGGCTGGGGGGGTGGAAATAATAAGATCCCAAAAATAATTTATGAGATTTGCTGTCACCATAAGAGGAAATGTTAAAATGGCCTGTCAATCATAATAAGATATAAAATTATTCTATTGTTACCTATCAAGCAAACTAACACCTAAAATGAACCTTTTATAATAAAGGTCACAGCCCGATTCACAATTCAATGTAGCTTCTATCCAAATAAGATATAATGTTACGCTGCCCTGTTAATCGTAATATTAACTCCTGGCAGTTACACTAATGCCTAAATTAACCTTTTATAACAAAGGTCACATCTGTATTTACAATGTATTAACCATTGTTAAAATAGGATATCACATTAGTCTACCCTGTCAATCAAAATAATTTCATGTGTCAATCATAAGGTTGACCAATTAAATGATCAGAAAATCATTCCAAGTTAACCAATTAGAAACTAGAACAGAGCTAAAATCTTCAATTTTAATCAGTGCATTTTGGATTTTGAGGCAGAGTGTCTACAGCCAGAGAGAGAGAGAGATAAAAGAATACCAGCGGTTTGTAAAGGGATCAGAAGGACTTAGTTTTCTTTACAAGAAAAAAGAAAACAATATACTAGTTTCCTGTAGGAACCTAGTGTATTGTTTGATTAACTTAGAAATTATTTTGGTTACACTTTCAGAACTCTAAAATATTTTGGTTATACTTTCAGAACTCTAAAACATTTTGAGATTACACTTTCAGAACTCTAAAATATTTTGGTTATACTTTCAGAACTCTAAAATATTTTGAGATTACACTTTCAGAACTCTAAAATATTTTGGTTATACTTTCAGAACTCTAAAATATTTTGAGATTACACTTTCAGAACTCTGAAATATTTTGGTAATACTTTCAGAACTCTAAAATATTTGAGTTTACACATTCAGAACTCTGAAATATTTTGAGTTTACACATTCAGAACTCTAAAATATTTTGGTAATACTTTCAGAACTCTAAAATATTTTGAGATTACACTTTCAGAACTCTGAAATATTTTGGTAATACTTTCAGAACTCTAAAATATTTTGAGATTACACATTCAGAACTCTAAAATATTTTGATTACACTTTCAGAACTCTAAAATATTTTGAGATTACACATTCAGAACTCTAAAATATTTTGATTACACTTTCAGAACTCTAAAATATTTTGAGATTACACTTTCAGAACTCTGAAATATTTTGGTAATACTTTCAGAACTCTAAAATATATTGAGATTACACATTCAGAACTCTAAAATATTTTGATTACACTTTCAGAACTCTGAAATATTTTGGTAATACTTTCAGAACTCTAAAATATATTGAGATTACACATTCAGAACTCTAAAATATTTTGATTACACTTTCAGAACTCTAAAATATTTTGATTACACTTTCAGAACTCTAAAATATTTTGGTTATACTTTCAGAACTCTAAAATATTTTGAGATTACACTTTCAGAACTCTGAAATATTTTGGTAATACTTTCAGAACTCTAAAATATTTTGAGATTACACATTCAGAACTCTAAAATATTTTGATTACACTTTCAGAACTCTAAAATATTTTGAGATTACACTTTCAGAACTCTGAAATATTTTGGTAATACTTTCAGAACTCTAAAATATATTGAGATTACACATTCAGAACTCTAAAATATTTTGATTACACTTTCAGAACTCTAAAATATTTTGATTACACTTTCAGAACTCTAAAATATTTTCATTACACTTTCAGAACTCTAAAATATTTTAATTACACTTTCAGAACTCTAAAATATTTTGAGATTACACTTTCAGAACTCTGAAATATTTTGAGATTACACATTCAGAACTCTAAAATTTTGGTTGCATATTCAGAACTCTTAGATCATTTTTTTTTGCTTTCACAAATAGAACTTTAAAATATTTTGGTTTACACATACAGAATTATAATTAATTGTGGTTGGTTTACAAATTAAAACAATAAATTGTGTGCAAACTTCATAGTGTTTTGTGATCATCATTTGAGTTGGTGTTTAATTTAAGTGTGTGCCAGTTCAGCAATCAACTCCACAACCCCAAATCAACTGGACATCTGAACGAGCATCAAGAAAAGGTAGGAAACTAATAATTTACTTTTTAAACAAGGCCAATAACATAAAAATACACCAAGAAACATAGGGGGGCACAACTTGATCAAAACAGGGATACTGGTTCCCCAAATAGACCATTGTCTGGAACCTGAACCAAGCTGTTTACTTTCACTTCTTCCCCTTTTCCAAAATTTTGAATTTTGACTTTCAGGGCTATAGAGTGGAGGTAAAATAACACTTTAAACCTTAAACTTTAAACCTTAAACTTTAAACCTTAAACTTTAAACCTTAAACTTTAAACCTTAAACTTTAAACCTTAAACTTTAAACCTTAAACTTTAAACCTTAAACTTTAAACCTTAAACTTTAAACCTTAAACTTTAAACCTTAAACTTTAAACCTGAAACTTTAAACCTTAAACTTTAAACCTTAAACTTTAAACCTGAAACTTTAAACCTTAAACTTTAAACCTTAAACTTTAAACCTGAAACTTTAAACCTGAAACTTTAAACCTGAAACTTTAAACCTGAAACTTTAAACCTGAAACTTTAAACCTTAAACTTTAAACCTGAAACTTTAAACCTGAAACTTTAAACCTTAAACTTTAAACCTGAAACTTTAAAACTGAAACTTTAAACCTGAAACTTTAAACCTTAAACTTTAAACCTTAAACTTTAAACCTTAAACTTTAAACCTTAAACTTTAAACCTTAAACTTTAAACCTTAAACTTTAAACCTGAAACTTTAAACCTGAAACTTTAAACCTGAAACTTTAAACCTTAAACTTTAAACCTGAAACTTTAAACCTTAAACTTTAAACCTTAAACTTTAAACCTGAAACTTTAAACCTGAAACTTTAAACCTGAAACTTTAAACCTGAAACTTTAAACCTGAAACTTTAAACCTTAAACTTTAAACCTTAAACTTTAAACCTTAAACTTTAAACCTTAAACTTTAAACCTTAAACTTTAAACCTTAAACTTTAAACCTTAAACTTTAAACCTTAAACTTTAAACCTTAAACTTTAAACCTTAAACTTTAAACCTTGAACTTTAAACCTTAAACTTTAAACCTTGAACTTTAAACCTTGAACTTTAAACCTTAAACTTTAAACCTTAAACTTTAAACCTGAAACTTTAAACCTTAAACTTTAAACCTGAAACTTTAAACCTGAAACTTTAAACCTTAAACTTTAAACCTGAAACTTTAAACCTGAAACTTTAAACCTTGAACTTTAAACCTTGAACTTTAAACCTTGAACTTTAAACCTTGAACTTTAAACCTTAAACTTTAAACCTTAAACTTTAAACCTTGAACTTTAAACCTTGATCTTTAAACCTTGAACTTTAAACCTTGAACTTTAAACCTTGAACTTTAAACCTTGAACTTTAAAATTGAACTTTAAACCTTAAACTTTAAACCTTGAACTTTAAACCTTGAACTTTAAACCTTGAACTTTAAACCTTGAACTTTAAACCTTGAACTTTAAACCTTGAACTTTAAACCTTGAACTTTAAACCTTGAACTTTAAACCTTGAACTTTAAACCTTGAACTTTAAACCTTGAACTTTAAACCTTGAACTTTAAACCTTAAACTTTAAACCTTAAACTTTAAACCTTAAACTTTAAACCTTAAACTTTAAACCTTAAACTTTAAACCTTAAACTTTAAACCTTAAACTTTAAACCTTAAACTTTAAACCTTAAACTTTAAACCTTAAACTTTAAACCTTAAACTTTAAACCTTAAACTTTAAACCTTAAACTTTAAACCTTAAACTTTAAACCTTAAACTTTAAACCTTAAACTTTAAACCTTAAACTTTAAACCTTAAACTTTAAACCTTAAACTTTAAACCTTAAACTTTAAACCTTAAACTTTAAACCTTAAACTTTAAACCTTAAACTTTAAACCTTAAACTTTAAACCTTAAACTTTAAACCTTAAACTTTAAACCTTAAACTTTAAACCTTAAACTTTAAACCTTAAACTTTAAACCTTAAACTTTAAACCTTAAACTTTAAACCTTAAACTTTAAACCTTAAACTTTAAACCTTAAACTTTAAACCTTAAACTTTAAACCTTAAACTTTAAACCTTAAACTTTAAACCTTAAACTTTAAACCTTAAACTTTAAACCTTAAACTTTAAACCTTAAACTTTAAACCTTAAACTTTAAACCTTAAACTTTAAACCTTAAACTTTAAACCTTAAACTTTAAACCTTAAACTTTAAACCTTAAACTTTAAACCTTAAACTTTAAACCTTAAACTTTAAACCTTAAACTTTAAACCTTAAACTTTAAACCTTAAACTTTAAACCTTAAACTTTAAACCTTAAACTTTAAACCTTAAACTTTAAACCTTAAACTTTAAACCTTAAACTTTAAACCTTAAACTTTAAACCTTAAACTTTAAACCTTAAACTTTAAACCTTAAACTTTAAACCTTAAACTTTAAACCTTAAACTTTAAACCTTAAACTTTAAACCTTAAACTTTAAACCTTAAACTTTAAACCTTAAACTTTAAACCTTAAACTTTAAACCTTAAACTTTAAACCTTAAACTTTAAACCTTAAACTTTAAACCTTAAACTTTAAACCTTAAACTTTAAACCTTAAACTTTAAACCTTAAACTTTAAACCTTAAACTTTAAACCTTAAACTTTAAACCTTAAACTTTAAACCTTAAACTTTAAACCTTAAACTTTAAACCTTAAACTTTAAACCTTAAACTTTAAACCTTAAACTTTAAACCTTAAACTTTAAACCTTAAACTTTAAACCTTAAACTTTAAACCTTAAACTTTAAACCTTAAACTTTAAACCTTAAACTTTGAACCTTAAACTTTGAACCTTAAACTTTGAACCTTAAACTTTGAACCTTAAACTTTGAACCTTAAACTTTGAACCTTAAACTTTGAACCTTAAACTTTGAACCTTAAACTTTGAACCTTAAACTTTGAACCTTAAACTTTGAACCTTAAACTTTGAACCTTAAACTTTGAACCTTAAACTTTGAACCTTAAACTTTGAACCGTAAACTTTGAACCTTAAACTTTGAACCGTAAACTTTGAACCTTAAACTTTAAACATTAAACTTTAAACCTTAAACTTTAAACCTTAAACTTTAAACCTTAAACTTTAAACCTTAAACTTTAAACCTTAAACTTTAAACCTTAAACTTTAAACCTTAAACTTTAAACCTTAAACTTTAAACCTTAAACTTTAAACCTTAAACTTTAAACCTTAAACTTTAAACCTTAAACTTTAAACCTTAAACTTTAAACCTTAAACTTTAAACCTTAAACTTTAAACCTTAAACTTTAAACCTTAAACTTTAAACCTTAAACTTTAAACCTTAAACTTTAAACCTTAAACTTTAAACCTTAAACTTTAAACCATAAACTTTAAACCTTAAACTTTAAACCTTAAACTTTAAACCTTAAACTTTAAACCTTAAACTTTAAACCGTAAACTTTAAACCGTAAACTTTAAACCTTAAACTTTAAACCGTAAACTTTAAACCGTAAACTTTAAACCTTAAACTTTAAACCTTAAACTTGAAACCTTAAACTTGAAACCTTAAACTTGAAACCTTAAACTTGAAACCTTAAACTTGAAACCTTAAACTTGAAACCTTAAACTTGAAACCTTAAACTTGAAACCTTAAACTTGAAACCTTAAACATGAAACCTTAAACTTGAAACCTTAAAGGGTTCAACGTTTAAGGTTGAACGTTTAAGGTTGAACGTTTAAGGTTGAACGTTTTAGGTTGAACGTTTATTTTTTAACGTTTAAGGTTGAACGTTTAAGGTTGAACGTTTAAGGTTGAGCGTTTAAGGTTGAGCGTTTAAGGTTGAACGTTTAAGGTTGAACGTTTAAGGTTGAACGTTTAAGGTTGAACGTTTAAGGTTGAACGTTTAAGGTTGAACGTTTAAGGTTGAACGTTTAAGGTTGATCGTTTTATTTTGAACGTTTAAGGTTGAACGTTTAAGGTTGAACGTTTAAGTTTGAACGTTTAAGGTTGAACGTTTAAGGTTGAACGTTTAAGGTTGAACGTTTAAGGTTGAACGTTTAAGGTTGAACGTTTAATTTTGAACGTTTAAGGTTGAACGTTTAAGGTTGAACGTTTAAGGTTGAACGTTTAAGGTTGAACGTTTAAGGTTGAACGTTTAAGGTTGAACGTTTAAGGTTGAACGTTTAAGGTTGAACGTTTAAGGTTGAACGTTTTAGGTTGAACGTTTGAGGTTGAACGTTTGAGGTTGAACGTTTGAGGTTGAACGTTTGAGCTTGAACGTTTAAGGTTGAACGTTTAAGGTTTCATGTTTAAGGTTTCACGTTTAAGGTGGGACGTTTAAGGTCGGACGTTTAATTTTGGACGTTTGAGGTTGAACGTTTGAGGTTGAACGTTTGAGGTTGAACGTTTGAGGTTGAACGTTTGAGGTTGAACGTTAGAGGTTGAACGTTTGAGGTTGAACGTTTGAGGTTGAACGTTTGAGGTTGAACGTTTCAGGTTGAACGTTTAAGGTTGAACGTTTAAGGTTGAACGTTTAAGGTTGAACGTTTAAGGTTGAACGTTTAAGGTTGAACGTTTAAGGTTGAACGTTTAAGGTTGAACGTTTAAGGTAGAGCGTTTGAGGTTGAACGTTTAAGGTTGAACGTTTAAGGTTGAACGTTTAATTTTTTACGTTTAAGGTTGAACGTTTAAGGTTGAACATTTAAGCTTGAATGTTTAAGGTTGAACGTATAAGGTTGAACGTTTAAGGTTGAACGTTTCAGGTTGAACGTTTCAGGTTGAACGTTTAAGGTTGAACGTTTAAGGTTGAACGTTTAAGGTTGAACGTTTAAGGTTGAACGTTTAAGGTTGAACGTTTAAGGTTGAACGTTTAAGGTTGAACGTTTAAGGTTGAACGTTTAAGGTTGAACGTTTAAGGTTGAACGTTTAAGGTTGAACGTTTAAGGTTGAACGTTTAAAGTTGAACGTTTAAGGTTGAACGTTTAAGGTTGAACGTTTAAGGTTGAACGTTTAAGGTTGAACGTTTAAGGTTGAACGTTTAAGGTTGAACGTTTAAGGTTGAACGTTTAAGGTTGAACGTTTAAGGTTGAACGTTTAAGGTTGAACGTATAAGGTTGAACGTTTAAGGTTGAACGTTTAAGGTTGAACGTTTAAGGTTGAACGTTTAAGGTTGAACGTTTAAGGTTGAACGTTTAAGGTTGAACGTTTAAGGTTGAACGTTTAAGGTTGAACGTTTAAGGTTGAACGTTTAAGGTTGAACGTTTATGGTTGAACGTTTAAGGTTGAACGTTTAAGGTTGAACGTTTAAGGTTGAACGTTTAAGGTTGAACGTTTAAGGTTGAACGTTTAAGGTTGAACGTTTAAGGTTGAACGTTTAAGGTTGAACGTTCAAGGTTGAACGTTCAAGGTTGAACGTTTAAGGTTGAACGTTTAAGGTTGAACATTTAAGGTTGAACGTTTAAGGTTGAACGTTCAAGGTTGAACGTTCAAGGTTGAACGTTTTAGGTTGAACGTTTATTTTTGAACGTTTAAGGTTGAACGTTTAATTTTGAACGTTTAAGGTTGAGCGTTTAAGGTTGAACGTTTAAGGTTGAACGTTTAAGGTTGAACGTATAAGGTTGAACGTTTAAGGTTGAACGTTTAAGGTTGAACGTTTAAGGTTGAACGTTTAAGGTTGAACGTTTAAGGTTGAACGTTTAAGGTTGAACGTTTAAGGTTGAACGTTTAAGGTTGAACGTTTAAGGTTGAACGTTTAAGGTTGAACGTTTAAGGTTGATCGTTTATGGTTGAACGTTTAAGATTGAACGTTTAAGGTTGAACGTTTAAGGTTGAACGTTTAAGGTTGAACGTTTAAGGTTGAACGTTTAAGGTTGAACGTTTAAGGTTGAACGTTTAAGGTTGAACGTTTAAGGTTGAACGTTTAAGGTTGAACGTTTAAGGTTGAACGTTTAAGGTTGAACGTATAAGGTTGAACGTTTAAGGTTGAACGTTTAAGGTTGAACGTTTAAGGTTGAACGTTTAAGGTTGAACGTTTAAGGTTGAACGTTTAAGGTTGAACGTTTAAGGTTGAACGTTTAAGGTTGAACGTTTAAGGTTGAACGTTTAAAGTTGAACGTTTAAGGTTGAACGTTTAAGGTTGAACGTTTAAGGTTGAACGTTTAAGGTTGAACGTTTAAGGTTGAACGTTTAAGGTTGAACGTTTAAGGTTGAACGTTTAAGGTTGAACGTTTAAGGTTGAACGTTTAAGGTTGAACGTATAAGGTTGAACGTTTAAGGTTGAACGTTTAAGGTTGAACGTTTAAGGTTGAACGTTTAAGGTTGAACGTTTAAGGTTGAACGTTTAAGGTTGAACGTTTAAGGTTGAACGTTTAAGGTTGAACGTTTAAGGTTGAACGTTTAAGGTTGAACGTTTATGGTTGAACGTTTAAGGTTGAACGTTTAAGGTTGAACGTTTAAGGTTGAACGTTTAAGGTTGAACGTTTAAGGTTGAACGTTTAAGGTTGAACGTTTAAGGTTGAACGTTTAAGGTTGAACGTTCAAGGTTGAACGTTCAAGGTTGAACGTTTAAGGTTGAACGTTTAAGGTTGAACATTTAAGGTTGAACATTTAAGGTTGAACGTTTAAGGTTGAACGTTCAAGGTTGAACGTTCAAGGTTGAACGTTTTAGGTTGAACGTTTATTTTTGAACGTTTAAGGTTGAACGTTTAATTTTGAACGTTTAAGGTTGAGCGTTTAAGGTTGAACGTTTAAGGTTGAACGTTTAAGGTTGAACGTATAAGGTTGAACGTTTAAGGTTGAACGTTTAAGGTTGAACGTTTAAGGTTGAACGTTTAAGGTTGAACGTTTAAGGTTGAACGTTTAAGGTTGAACGTTTAAGGTTGAACGTTTAAGGTTGAACGTTTAAGGTTGAACGTTTAAGGTTGATCGTTTATGGTTGAACGTTTAAGATTGAACGTTTAAGGTTGAACGTTTAAGGTTGAACGTTTAAGGTTGAACGTTTAAGGTTGAACGTTTAAGGTTGAACGTTTAAGGTTGAACGTTTAAGGTTGAACGTTCAAGGTTGAACGTTTAAGGTTGAACGTTTAAGGTTGAACGTTTAAGGTTGAACGTTTAAGGTTGAACGTTTAAGGTTGAACGTTCAAGGTTGAACGTTTAAGGTTGAACGTTTTAGGTTGAACGTTTATTTTTGAACGTTTAAGGTTGAACGTTTAATTTTGAACGTTTAAGGTTGAGCGTTTAAGGTTGAACGTTTAAGGTTGAACGTTTAAGGTTGAACGTTTAAGGTTGAACGTTTAAGGTTGAACGTTTAAGGTTGAACGTTTAAGGTTGAACGTTTAAGGTTGAACGTTTAAGGTTTCACGTTTAAGGTTTCTCGTTTAAGGTTGAACGTTTAAGGTTGAACGTTTAAGGTTTCACGTTTAAGGTTGAACGTTTAAGGTTGAACGTTTTAGGTTGAACGTTTAAGGTTTCACGTTTAAGGTTGAACATTTAAGGTTGAACGTTTAAGGTTGAACGTTTTAGGTTGAACGTTTAAGATTGAACGTTTAAGGTTGAACGTTTAAGGTTGAACGTTTAAGATTGAACGTTTAAGGTTTTACATTTAAGGTTTCACGTTTAAGGTTGAACGTTTAAGATTGAACGTTTAAGGTTTCACGTTTAAGGTTTCTCGTTTAAGGTTTCTCGTTTAAGGTTGAACGTTTAAGGTTTCACGTTTAAGGTTTCACGTTTAAGGTTTCACGTTTAAGGTTTTACGTTTAAGGTTTCACGTTTAAGGTGGAACGTTTAAGGTTGAACGTCTAAGGTTGAACGTTTAAGGTTGAACGTTTAAGGTTGAACGTTTAAGGTTGAACGTTTAAGGTTGAATGTTTAACGTTGAACATTTAATGTTGAACGTTTAAGTTTGAACGTTTAAGGTAGAACGTTTAAGGTTGAACGTTTAAGGTTGAATGTTTAAGGTTGAACGTTTAAGGTTGAACGTTTAATTTTGAACGTTTAAGGTTGAACGTTCAAGGTTGAACGTTCAAGGTTGAACGTTCAAGGTTGAACGTTTAAAGTTGAACGTTTAAGATTGAATGTTTAAGGTTTCACCTTTAAGGTTGAACCGTTTAATGTTGAACGTTTAAGGTTGAACGTTTAATTTTGAACAATTAAGGTTGAACGTTTAATTTTGAACGTTTAAGGTTGAACGTTTAAAGTTGAACGTTTAAGATTGAACGTTTAAGGTTGAACATTTAAGGTTCATCGTTTAAGGTTGAACGTTTAAGGTTGAACGTTTAAGGTTGAACATTTAAGGTTGAGCGTTTAAGGTTGAACGTTTAAAGTTGAACTTTTAAGGTTGAACGTTTAAGGTTGAACATTTAAGGTTGAACGTTTAAGGTTGAACGTTAAGGTTGAACGTTTAAGGTTGAACGTTTAAGGTTTCACGTTTAAGGTTGAACGTTTAAGGTTGAACGTTTAAGGTTGAACGTTTTAGGTTGAACGTTTAATTTTGAACGTTTAAGGTTGAACGTTTAAGCTTGAACGTTTAAGGTTGAATGTTTAAGGTTGAACGTTTAAGGTTGAACGTTTAAGGTTGAACTTTTAAGGTTGAACGTTTAAGGTTGAACATTTAAGGTTGAACGTTTAAGGTTGAACGTTTAAGGTTTAACATTTAAGGTTCATCGTTTAAGGTTGAACATTTAAGGTTGAACATTTAAGGTTGAACGTTTAAGGTTGAACGTTTAAGGTTGAACGTTTAAGGTTGAACGTTTAAGGTTGAACGTTTAAGGTTGAACGTATAAGGTTGAACGTTTAAGGTTGAACGTTTAAGGTTGAACGTTTAAGGTTGAACGTTTAAGGTTGAACGTTTAAGGTTGAACGTTTAAGGTTGAACGTTTAAGGTTGAACGTTTAAGGTTGAACGTTTAAGGTTGAACGTTTAAGGTTGAACGTTTAAGGTTGAACGTTTAAGGTTGAACGTTTAAGGTTGAACGTTTAAGGTTGAACGTTTATGGTTGAACGTTTAAGGTTGAACGTTTAAGGTTGAATGTTTAAGGTTGAACGTTTAAGGTTGAACGTTTAATGTTGAACAATTAAGGTTGAACGTTTAATTTTGAACGTTTAAGGTTGAACGTTTAAAGTTGAACGTTTAAGATTGAACGTTTAAGGTTGAACATTTAAGGTTCATCGTTTAAGGTTGAACGTTTAAGGTTGAACGTTTAAGGTTGAACATTTAAGGTTGAGCGTTTAAGGTTGAACGTTTAAAGTTGAACTTTTAAGGTTGAACGTTTAAGGTTGAACATTTAAGGTTGAACGTTTAAGGTTGAACGTTTAAGGTTGAACGTTTAAGGTTGAACGTTTAAGGTTTCACGTTTAAGGTTGAACGTTTAAGGTTGAACATTTAAGGTTGAACGTTTAAGGTTGAACGTTTAAGGTTGACCGTTTTAGGTTGAACGTTTAATTTTGAACGTTTAAGGTTGAACGTTTAAGCTTGAACGTTTAAGGTTGAATGTTTAAGGTTGAACGTTTAAGGTTGAACGTTTAAGGTTGAACTTTTAAGGTTGAACGTTTAAGGTTGAACATTTAAGGTTGAACGTTTAAGGTTGAACGTTTAAGGTTTAACATTTAAGGTTCATCGTTTAAGGTTGAACATTTAAGGTTGAACATTTAAGGTTGAACGTTTAAGGTTGAACGTTTAAGGTTGAACGTTTAAGGTTGAACGTTTAAGGTTGAACGTTTAAGGTTGAACGTTTAAGGTTGAACGTATAAGGTTGAACGTTTAAGGTTGAACGTTTAAGGTTGAACGTTTAAGGTTGAACGTTTAAGGTTGAACGTTTAAGGTTGAACGTTTAAGGTTGAACGTTTAAGGTTGAACGTTTAAGGTTGAACGTTTAAGGTTGAACGTTTAAGGTTGAACGTTTTAAGGTTGAACGTTTAAGGTTGAACGTTTAAGGTTGAACGTTTAAGGTTGAACGTTTTATGGTTGAACGTTTAAGGTAGAACGTTTAAGGTTGAACGTTTAAGGTTGAACGTTTTAAGATTGAACGTTTAAGGTTGAACGTTTAAGGTTGAACGTTTAAGGTTGAACGTTTAAGGTTGAACGTTTAAGGTTGAACGTTTAAGGTTGAACGTTTAAGGTTGAACGTTTAAGGTTGAACGTTTTAAGGTTGAACGTTTAAGGTTGAACGTTTAAGGTTGAACGTTTAACGTTGAACGTTTAAGATTGAACGTTTAAGGTTGAACGGTTTAAGGTTGAACGTTTAAGGTTGAACATTTAAGGTTGAATGTTTAAGGTTGAACGTTTAAGGTTTAACTTTTAAGGTTGAACGTTAAGATTGAACGTTTAGGTTTCACCTTTAAGGTTGAACCGTTTAAGGTTGAACGTTTAAGGTTGAACGTTAAGGTTGAACGTTTAAGGTTGAACATTTAAGGTTGAATGTTTAAGGTTGAACGTTTAAGGTTTCACGTTTAAGATTGAATGTTTAAGTTTCACGTTTAGGTTGAACGTTTAACGTGAACATTTAACGTTGAACGGTTAATGTTGAACGTTTAAGGTTGAACGTTAAAGGTTGAACGTTTAAGGTTGAACGTTTAAGGTTGAACGTTTAAGGTTGAACGTTTAAGGTTGAACGTTTTAGGTATGAACGTTTAAGGTTGAACATTTAAGGTTGAACGTTTAAGGTTGAACGTTTAAGGTTGAACATTTAAGGTTTGAACGTTTAAGGTTGAACGTTTAAGGTTGAACGTTTAAGGTTGAATGTTTAAGGTTGAATGTTTAAGGTTGAACGTTTAATTGTGAACGTTTAATTTGAACGTTTAAGGACTTAAGTTGAACGTTTAAGGTTGAAGTACGTTTAAGGTTGAACATTTAATTTTGAACGTTTAAGGTTGAACGTTTAAGGTTTCACATTTAAGGTTGACTGTTTAAGGTGAACGTTTAAGGTTGAACGTTTAAGGTTGAACGTTTCAGGTTGAACGTTTAAGGTTGAACGTTTAAGGTTGAACGTTTAAGGTTGAACGTTTATGGTTGAACGTTTATGGTTGAACGTTTAAGGTTGAACGTTTAAGGTTGAACGTTTAAGGTTTCACGTTTAAGGTTGAACGTTTAAGTGTTGAACGTTTAAGGTTGAACGTTTAAGGTTGAACGTTTAAGGTTGAACGTTTAAGGATGAACGTTTAATTTTGAACGTTTAAGGTTGAACATTTAAGGTTGAACGTTTAAGGTTTAACGTTTAAGGTTTAACGTTTAAGGTTTAATGTTTAATGTTTCACGTTTAAGGTTGAACGTTTAAGGTTGAACGTTTAAGGTTGAACGTTTAGGTTGAACGTTTAGGTCGAACGTTTAAGTTCGAACGTTAAGGTCGAACGTTTAATGTCGAACGTTTAAGGTCGAACGTTTACGGTCGAACGTTACGGTGACATTAGGTGAACGTTTAAGGTTTGAACGTTTAAGGTTGAACGTTTAAGGTTTGAACGTTAAGGTTGAACGTTAAGGTTAACGTTTATGGTTGAACGTTTAGTGACCGTTTAAGGTTGAACGTTTAAGGTTTGAACGTTTAAGTTGAACAGTTTAAGGTTGAACGTTTAAGGTTGAACGTTTAAGGTTGAACGTTTAGGTTGAACGTTAAGGTTGAACTTTAAGGTTGAACGTTTAAGGTACGTTTAAGGTTGAACGTTTAAGTTGAACGTTTAAGGTTGAACGTTTAAGGTTGAACGTTTAAGGTTGAACGTTTAAGGTTGAACGTTTAAGGTTGAACGTTTAAGGTTGAACGTTTAAGGTTGAACGTTTAAGGTTGAACGTTTAAGGTGAACGTTTAAGGTTGAACGTTTAAGGTTGCACGTTTAAGGTTGAACGTTTAAGTTGAACGTTTAAGGTTGAACGTTTAGGTTGAACGTTTAAGATTGAACTTTTAAGGTTGAACGTTTAAGGTTGAACGTTTAAGGTTGAACGTTTAAGGTTGAACGTTTAAGGTTGAACGTTTAGGTTGAACGTTTAAGGTTGAACGTTTAAGGTTGAACGTTTAAGGTTGAACGTTTAAGGTTGAACGTTTAAGGTTGAACGTTTAAGGTTGAACGTTTAAGGTTGAACGTTTAAGGTTGAACGTTTAAGGTTGAACGTTTAAGGTTGAACGTTTAAGGTTGAACGTTTAAGGTTGAACGTTTAAGGTTGAACGTTTAAGGTGTTGAACGTTTAAGGTTGAACGTTTAAGGTTGAACGTTTAAGGTTGAACGTTTAAGGTTGAACGTTTAAGGTTGAACGTTTAAGGTTGAACGTTTAAGGTTGAACGTTTAAGGTTGAACGTTTAAGGTTGAACGTTTAAGGTTGAACGTTTAAGGCTTGAACGTTTAAGGTTGAACGTTTAAGGTTGAACGTTTAAGGTTGAACGTTTAAGGTTGAACGTTTAAGGTTGAACGTTTAAGGTTGCACGTTTAAGGTTGAACGTTTTAAGGTTGAACGTTTAAGGTTGAACGTTTATGGTTGAACGTTTAAGATTGAACTTTTAAGGTTGAACGTTTAAGGTTGAACGTTTAAGGTTGAACGTTTAAGGTTGAACGTTTAAGGTTGAACGTTTAAGGTTGAACGTTTATGGTTGAACGTTTAAGGTTGAACGTTTAAGGTTGAACGTTTAAAGGTTGAACGTTTAAGGTTGAACGTTTAAGGTTGAACGTTTAAGGTTGAACGTTTAAGGTTGAACGTTTAAGGTTGAACGTTTAAGGTTGAACGTTTAAGGTTGAACGTTAAGGTTGAACGTTAAGGTTGAACGTTTAAGGTTGAACGTTTTAAGGTTGAACGTTTAAGGTTGAACGTTTAAGGTTGAACGTTTAAGGTTGAACGTTTAAGGTTGAACGTTTAAGGTTGAACGTTTAAGGTTGAACGTTTAAGTTGAACGTTTAAGGTTGAACGTTTAAGGTTGCACGTTTAGGTTGAACGTTTAAGGTTGAACGTTTAAGGTTGAACGTTTATGGTTGAACGTTTAAGATTGAACTTTAAGGTTGAACGTTTAAGGTTGAACGTTTAAGGTATGAACGTTTAATTTTGAACGTTTAAGCTTGAACATTTTAAGGTTGAACGTTTTTAAGGTTGAACGTTTATGGTTGAACGTTTAAGGTTGAACGTTAAGGTTGAACGTTTAAGGTTGAACGTTTAAGGATTGAACGTTAAGGTTGAACGTTTAAGGTTGAACGTTTGAGGTTGTACGATTGAGGTTGAACGTTTAAGGTTGAACATTTAAGGTTGAACGTTTAAGGTTGAACGTTTAAGGTTGAACGTTTTAAGGTTGAACGTTTAAGGTTGAAAGTTTAAGGTTGAACGTTTAAGCTTGAACGTTTAAGGTTGAATGTTTAAGGTTGAAGACATTTAAGGTTGAACGTTTAAGGTTGAACTTTTAAGGTTGACGTTTAAGGTTGAACGTTTAAGGTTGAACGTTAAGGTTGAACGTTTAATTTTGAACATTTAAGGTTGAACATTTAAGGTTGAACGTTTAAGGTTTAACGTTTAAGGTTTAACGTTTAAGGTTTAATGTTAATGTTTCACGTTTAAGGTTGAATGTTTTAAGGTTGAACGTTTAAGGTTGAACGTTTAAGGTTGAACGTTTAAGGTCGAACGTTTAAGGTCGAACGTTTAAGGTCGAACGTTTAATGTCGAACGTTTAAGGTCGAACGTTTAAGGTCGAACGTTTAAGGTCGAACATTTAGTTGAACATTTAAGGTTGAACGTTTAAGGTTGAACGTTTAAGGTTGAACGTTTAGTTGAACGTTTAAGGTTGAACGTTTATGGTTGAACGTTTAAGGTTGAACGTTTAAGGTTGAACGTTTAAGGTTGAACGTTTAAGGTTGAACGTTTAAGGTTTGAACGTTTAAGGTTGAATGTTTAAGGTTGAACGTTTAAGGTTGAACGTTTAAGGTTGAACGTTTAAGGTTGAACGTTTAAGGTTGAACGTTTAAGGTTGAACGTTTAAGGTTGAACGTTTAAGGTTGAACGTTTAAGGTTGAACGTTTAAGGTTGAACGTTTAAGGTTGAACGTTTAAGGTTGAACGTTTAAGGTTGAACGTTTAAGGTTGAACGTTTAAGGTTGAACGTTTAAGGTTGAACGTTTAAGGTTGAACGTTTAAGGTTGCAGCGTTTAAGGTTGAACGTTTAAGGTTGAACGTTTAAGGTTGAACGTTTATGGTTGAACGTTTAAGATTGAACTTTTAAGGTTGAACGTTTAAGGTTGAACGTTTAAGGTTGAACGTTTAAGGTTGAACGTTTAAGGTTGAACGTTTAAGGTTGAACGTTTAAGGTTGAACGTTTAAGGTTGAACGTTTAAGGTTGAACGTTTAAGGTTGAACGTTTAAGGTTGAACGTTTAAGGTTGAACGTTTAAGGTTGAACGTTTAAGGTTGAACGTTTAAGGTTGAACGTTTAAGGTTGAACGTTTAAGGTTGAACGTTTAAGGTTGAACGTTTAAGGGTTGAACGTTTAAGGTTGAACGTTTAAGGTTGAACGTTTAAGGTTGAACGTTTAAGGTTGAACGTTTAGGTTGAACGTTTAAGGTTGAACGTTTAAGGTTGAACGTTTAAGGTTGAACGTTTAAGGTTGAACGTTTAAGGTTGAACGTTTAAGGTTGAACGTTTAAGGTTGAACGTTAAGGTTGAACGTTTAAGGTTGAACGTTTAAGGTTGAACGTTTAAGGTTGAACGTTTAAGGTTGAACGTTTAAGGTTGCACGTTTAAGGTTGAACGTTTAAGGTTGAACGTTTAAGGTTGAACGTTTAAGGTTGAACGTTTATGGTTGAACGTTTAAGATTGAACTTTTAAGGTTGAACGTTTAAGGTTGAACGTTTAAGGTTGAACGTTAAGGTTGAACGTTTAAGGTTGAACGTTTAAGGTTGAACGTTTATGGTTGAACGTTTAAGGGTTGAACGTTTAAGGTTGAACGTTTAAGGTTGATCGTTTAAGGTTGAACGTTTAAGGTTGAACGTTTAAGGTTGAACGTTAAGGTTGAACGTTTAAGGTGAACGTTTAAGGTTGAACGTTTAAGGTTGAACGTTTAAGGTTGAACGTTTAAGGTTGAACGTTTAAGGTTGAACGTTTAAGGTTGAACGTTTAAGGTTGAACGTTTAGGTTGAACGTTTAAGGTTGAACGTTTAAGGTTGAACGTTTAAGGTTGAACGTTTAAGGTTGAACGTTTAAGTTGAACGTTTAAGGTTGAACGTTTAAGGTTGAACGTTTAAGGTTGCACGTTTAAGGTTGAACGTTTAAGGGTTGAACGTTTAAGGTTGAACGTTTATGGTTGAACGTTAAGATTGAACTTTTAAGGTTGAACGTTTAAGGTTGAACGTTTAAGGTTGAACGTTTTAATTTTGAACGTTAAGCTTGAACATTTAAGGTTGAACGTTTTTAAGGTTGAACGTTTAAGGTTGAACGTTTAAGGTTGAACGTTTAAGTGAACGTTAAGGTTGAACGTTTAAGGTTGAACGTTTGAGGTTGTACGTTTAAGGTTGAACGTTTAGGTTGAACATTTAAGGTTGAACGTTTAAGGTTGAACGTTTAAGGTTGAACGTTTAAGGTTGAACGTTTTAAGGTTGAACGTTAAGGTTGAACGTTTGAGGTTGTACGTTTAAGGTTGAACGTTTAAGGTTGAACATTTAAGGTTGAACGTTTAGGTTGAACGTTTAAGGTGAACGTTTAAGGTTGAACGTTTAAGGTTGAACGTTTAAGGTTGAACGTTTAAGCTTGAACGTTTAAGGTTGAATGTTTAAGGTTGAACGTTAAGGTTGAACGTTTAAGGTTGAACTTTTAAGGTTGAACGTTTAAGGTTGAACGTTTAAGGTTGAACGTTTAAGGTTTGAACGTTTAATTTTGAACGTTTAAGGTTGAACATTTAAGGTTGAACGTTTAAGGTTTAACGTTTAAGGTTTAACGTTTAAGGGTTTAATGTTTAATGTTTCACGTTTAAGGTTGAACGTTTAAGGTTGAACGTTTAAGGTTGAACGTTTAAGGTCGAACGTTTAAGGTCGAACGTTTAAGGTCGAACGTTTAAGGTCGAACGTTTAATGTCGAACGTTTAAGGTCGAACGTTTAAGGTCGAACGTTTAAGGTCGAACATTTTAGGTTGAACGTTTAAGGTTGAACGTTTAAGGTTGAACGTTTAAGGTTGAACGTTTAAGGTTGAACGTTTAAAGGTTGAACGTTATGGTTGAACGTTTAAGGTTGAACGTTTAAGGTTGAACGTTTAAGGTTGAACGTTTAAGGTGAACGTTTAAGGTTGAACGTTTAAGGTTGAACGTTTTAAGGTTGAACGTTTAAGGTTGAACGTTTAAGGTTGAACGTTTAAGGTTGAACGTTTAAGGTTGAACGTTTAAGGTTGAACGTTTAAGGTTGAACGTTTAAGGTTGAACGTTTAAGGTTGAACGTTTAAGGTTGAACGTTTAAGGTTGAACGTTTAAGGTTGAACGTTTAAGGTTGAACGTTTAAGGTTGAACGTTTAAGGTTGAACGTTTAAGGTTGAACGTTTAAGGTTGAACGTTTAAGGTTGAACGTTTAAGGTTGCACGTTTAAGGTTGAACGTTTAAGGTTGAACGTTTAAGGTTGAAAGTTTATGGTTGAACGTTTAAGATTGAACTTTTAAGGTTGAACGTTTAAGGTTGAACGTTTAAGGTTGAACGTTTAAGGTTGAACGTTTAAGGTTGAACGTTTAAGGTTGAACGTTTAAGGTTGAACGTTTAAGGTTGAACGTTTAAGGTTGAACGTTAAGGTTGAACGTTTAAGGTTGAACGTTTAAGGTTGAACGTTTAAGGTTGAACGTTTAAGGTTGAACGTTTAAGGTTGAACGTTTAAGGTTGAACGTTTAAGGTTGAACGTTTAAGGTTGAACGTTTAAGGTTGCACGTTTAAGGTTGAACGTTTAAGGTTGAACGTTTAAGGTTGAACGTTTTATGGTTGAACGTTTAAGATTGAACTTTTAAGGTTGAACGTTTAAGGTTGAACGTTTAAGGTTGAACGTTAAGGTTGAACGTTTAAGGTTGAACGTTTAAGGTTGAACGTTTAAGGTTGAACGTTTAAGGTTGAACGTTTAAGGTTGAACGTTTAAGGTTGAACGTTTAAGGTTGAACGTTTAAGGTTGAACGTTTAAGGTTGAACGTTAGGTTGAACGTTTAAGGTTGAACGTTTAAGGTTGAACGTTTAAGGTTGAACGTTTAAGGTTGAACGTTTAAGGTTGAACGTTTAAGGTTGAACGTTTAAGGTTGAACGTTTAAGGTTGAACGTTTAAGGTTGAACGTTTAAGGTTGAACGTTTAAGGTTGAACGTTTAAGGTTGAACGTTTAAGGTTGAACGTTTAAGGTTGAACGTTTAAGGTTGAACGTTTAAGGTTGAACGTTTAAGGTTGAACGTTAAGGTTGAACGTTTAAGTTGAACGTTTAAGGTTGAACGTTTAAGGTTGAACGTTTAAGGTTGAACGTTTAAGGTTGCACGTTTAAGGTTGAACGTTTAAGGTTGAACGTTTAAGGTTGAACGTTTAAGGTTGAACGTTTATGGTTGAACGTTTAAGATTGAACTTTTAGGTTGAACGTTTAAGGTTGAACGTTTAAGTTGAACGTTTAAGGTTGAACGTTTTAAGGTTGAACGTTTAAGGTTGAACGTTTATGGTTGAACGTTTAAGGTTGAACGTTTAAGGTTGAACGTTTAAGGTTGAACGTTTAAGGTTGAACGTTTAAGGTTGAA
>JAUPFP010000369.1:0-28516 GCA_036925085.1 Brachycybe producta
TCAACTTCAACTTAAAATTCAACTACAACTTCAACTTCAACTTTTACTTAACTTCAACTTCAACTTCAACTTCAACTTCAACTTCAAATTCAACTTCAACTTAAACTTAAACTTCAACTTCATCTTTTACTTAACTTCAACTTCAACTTCAACTTCAACTTCAACTTCAACTTCAACTTCAACTTCAACTTTAACTTCAACTTCAAATTCAACTTCAACTTCAACTTTAACTTTTACTTAACTTCAACTTCAACTTCAACTTCAACTTCAACTTTTACTTAAGTTCAACTTCAACTTTAACTTCAATTTCAAATTCAACTTCAACTTCAACTTCAACTTCAACTTCAACTTTTACTTAACTTCAACTTCAACTTCAACTTTTACTTAACTTCAACTTCAACTTCAACTTCAACTTCAATTTCAAATTCAACTTCAACTTCAACTTCAACTTCAACTTCAACTTCAACTTCAACATCAACTTCAAATTCAACTTCAACTTCAACTTCAACTTCAACTTTAACTTCAACTTAAAATTCAACTTCAACTTCAACTTCAACTTCAACTTCAACTTAAAATTCAACTTCAACTTCAACTTCAACTTCAACTTCAAATTCAACTTCAACTTCAACTTCAACTTTTACTTAACTTCAACTTCAACTTCAACTTCAACTTGAACTTCAACTTCAAATTCAACTTCAACTTCAACTTCAATTTCAACTTCAATTTCAACTTTTACTTAACTTCAACTTCAACTTAAAATTCAACTTCAACTTCAACTTCAACTTCAACTTCAACTTCAAATTCAACTTCAACTTCAACTTCAACTTCAACTTCAAATTCAACTTCAACTTCAACTTCAACTTCAACTTCAACTTCAAATTCAACTTCAAATTCAACTTCAACTTCAACTTCAACTTCAACTTAAAATTCAACTTTTACTTAACTTCAACTTAAACTTCAACTTCAAATTCAACTCCAACTTCAACTTAAAACACAACTTCAACTTCAACTTCAACTTCAAATTCAACTTCAACTTCAACTTCAACTTCAACTTAAAATTCAACTTCGACTTCAACTTCTACTTTTACTTAACTTCAACTTCAACTTCAACTTCAAATTCGACTTCAAATTCAACTTCAACTTTTACTTAACTTCAACTTCAACTTCAACTTCAACTTCAACTTTAACTTTTACTTAACTTCCACTTCAACTTAAAATTCAACTTCAACTTCAACTTTTACTTAACTTCAACTTCAACTTCAACTTCAACTTCATCTTCAACTTCAACTTTTACTTAACTTCAACTTCAACTTCAACTTCAACTTCAATTTCAAATTCAACTTCAACTTCAACTTCAACTTCAAATTCAACTTCAACTTCAACTTCAACTTCAACTTCAACTTCAAATTCAACTTCAAATTCAACTTCAACTTCAACTTCAACTTCAACTTAAAATTCAACTACAACTTCAACTTCAACTTTTACTTAACTTCAACTTCAACTTCAACTTCAACTTCAACTTCAAATTCAACTTCAACTTCAACTTAAACTTCAACTTCATCTTTTACTTAACTTCAACTTCAACTTCAACTTCAACTTCAACTTCAACTTCAACTTCAACTTCAACTTTAACTTCAACTTCAAATTCAACTTCAACTTCAACTTTAACTTTTACTTAACTTCAACTTCAACTTCAACTTCAACTTCAACTTTTACTTAAGTTCAACTTCAACTTTAACTTCAATTTCAAATTCAACTTCAACTTCAACTTCAACTTCAACTTCAACTTTTACTTAACTTCAACTTCAACTTCAACTTCAACTTCAACTTCAATTTCAAATTCAACTTCAACTTCAACTTCAACTTCAACTTCAACTTCAACTTCAACGTCAACTTCAAATTCAACTTCAACTTCAACTTCAACTTCAACTTCAACTTCAACTTCAACTTAAAATTCAACTTCAACTTCAACTTCAACTTCAACTTCAACTTAAAATTCAACTTCAACTTCAACTTCAACTTCAACTTCAATTTCAACTTCAAATTCAACTTCAACTTCAACTTCAATTTCAACTTTTACTTAACTTCCACTTCAACTTCAACTTCAATTTCAAATTCAACTTCAACTTCAACTTCAACTTCAACTTCAACTTCAACTTCAACTTAAAATTCAACTTCAACTTCAACTTCAACTTCAACTTCAACTTAAAATTCAACTTCAACTTCAACTTCAACTTCAACTTCAACTTTAACTTCAACTTCAAATTCAACTTCAACTTCAACTTTAACTTTTACTTAACTTCAACTTCAACTTTAACTTCAACTTCAAATTCAACTTCAACTTCAATTTCAACTTCAACTTTTACTTAACTTCAACTTCAACTTCAACTTCAATTTCAAATTCAACTTCAACTTCAACTTCAACTTCAACTTCAACTTAAAATTCAACTTCAACTTCAACTTCAACTTCAAATTCAACTTCAACGTCAACTTCAACTTCAACTTCAACTTCAACATCAACTTCAACTTCAACTTTTACTTAACTTCAACTTCAACTTCAACTTCAACTTCAATTTCAAATTCAACTTCAACTTCAACTTCAACTTCAAATTCAACCTCAACTTCAACTTCAACTTCAACTTCAACTTCAAATTCAACTTCAAATTCAACTTCAACTTCAACTTCAACTTCAACTTAAAATTCAACTACAACTTCAACTTCAACTTTTACTTAACTTCAACTTCAACTTCAACTTCAACTTCAACTTCAACTTCAACTTCAAATTCAACTTCAACTTAAACTTAAACTTCAACTTCATCTTTTACTTAACTTCAACTTCAACTTCAACTTCAACTTCAACTTTAACTTCAACTTCAACTTCAACTTCAACTTCAACTTCAACTTCAACTTCAACTTCAACTTCAACTTAAAATTCCACTTCAACTTCAACTTCAACTTCAACTTCAACTTTTACTTAACTTCAACTTCAACTTCAACTTCAATTTCAACTTCAACTTCAACTTCAACTTCAAATTCAACTTCAACTTCAACTTCAACTTCAACTTTTACTTAACTTCAACTTCAACTTCAACTTCAATTTCAAATTCAACTTCAACTTCAACTTCAACTTCAACTTCAACATCAACTTCAACTTCAACTTCAACTTCAACTTCAACTTTAACTTTAACTTCAACTTCAAATTCAACTTCAACTTCAACTTCAACTTTTACTTAACTTCAACTTCAACTTCAACTTCAACTTCAACTTCAAATTCAACTTCAACTTCAACTTCAACTTCAACTTCAACTTCAACTTAAAATTCCACTTCAACTTCAACTTCAACTTCAACTTCAACTTTTACTTAACTTCAACTTCAACTTCAACTTCAATTTCAACTTCAACTTCAACTTCAACTTCAACTTCAACTTCAAACTTCAACATCAACTTCAACTTCAACTTTTACTTAACTTCAACTTCAACTTCAACTTCAACTTCAATTTCAATTTCAACTTCAACTTCAACTTCAACTTCAAATTCAACTTCAACTTCAACTTCAACTTCAACTTCAACTTCAAATTCAACTTCAAATTCAACTGCAACTTCAACTTCAACTTCAACTTAAAATTCAACTACAACTTCAACTTCAACTTTTACTTAACTTCAACTTCAACTTCAACTTCAACTTCAACTTCAACTTCAAATTCAACTTCAACTTAAACTTAAACTTCAACTTCATCTTTTACTTAACTTCAACTTCAACTTCAACTTCAACTTCAACTTTAACTTCAACTTCAACTTCAACTTCAACTTCAACTTCAACTTCAACTTCAACTTCAACTTAAAATTACACTTCAACTTCAACTTCAACTTCAACTTCAACTTTTACTTAACTTCAACTTCAACTTCAACTTCAATTTCAACTTCAACTTCAACTTCAACTTCAAATTCAACTTCAACTTCAACTTCAACTTCAACTTTTACTTAACTTCAACTTCAACTTCAACTTCAATTTCAAATTCAACTTCAACTTCAACTTCAACTTCAACTTCAACATCAACTTCAACTTCAACTTCAACTTCAACTTCAACTTTAACTTCAACTTCAAATTCAACTTCAACTTCAACTTCAACTTTTACTTAACTTCAACTTCAACTTCAACTTCAACTTCAACTTCAAATTCAACTTCAACTTCAACTTCAACTTTTACTTAACTTCAACTTCAACTTCAACTTCAACTTCAATTTCAAATTCAACTTCAACTTCAACTTCAACTTCAACTTCAACTTCAACTTCAACATCAACTTCAAATTCAACTTCAACTTCAACTTCAACTTCAACTTTAACTTCAACTTAAAATTCAACTTCAACTTCAACTTCAACTTCAACTTCAACTTAAAATTCAACTTCAACTTCAACTTCAACTTCAACTTCAAATTAAACTTCAACTTCAACTTCAACTTTTACTTAACTTCAACTTCAACTTCAACTTCAACTTCAACTTCAACTTCAACTTCAACTTCAAATTCAACTTCAACTTCAACTTCAATTTCAACTTTAACTTCAACTTTTACTTAACTTCAACTTCAACTTAAAATTCAACTTCAACTTCAACTTCAACTTCAACTTCAAATTCAACTTCAACTTCAACTTCAACTTCAACTTCAAATTCAACTTCAACTTCAACTTCAACTTCAACTTCAACTTCAAATTCAACTTCAAATTGAACTTCAACTTCAACTTCAACTTCAACTTAAAATTCAACTTTTACTTAACTTCAACTTAAACTTCAACTTCAAATTCAACTCCAACTTCAACTTAAAACACAACTTCAACTTCAACTTCAACTTCAAATTTAACTTCAACTTCAACTTCAACTTCAACTTAAAATTCAACTTCGACTTCAACTTCTACTTTTACTTAACTTCAACTTCAACTTCAACTTCAAATTCGGCTTCAAATTCAACTTCAATTTCAAATTCAACTTCAAACTCAAATTCAACTTCAACTTCAACTTTAACTTTTACTTAACTTCCACTTCAACTTAAAATTCAACTTCAACTTCAACTTTTACTTAACTTCAACTTCAACTTCAACTTCAACTTCATCTTCAACTTCAACTTTTACTTAACTTCAACTTCAACTTCAACTTCAACTTCAACTTCAACTTCAAATTCAACTTCAACTTCAATTTCAAATTCAACTTCAACTTCAACTTCAACTTCAAATTCAACTTCAACTTCAACTTCAACTTCAACTTCAACTTCAAATTCAACTTCAACTTCAACTTCAACTTCAACTTCAACTTCAACTTCAAATTCAACTTCAACTTCAACTTCAACTTTTACTTAACTTCAACTTCAACTTCAACTTCAACTTCAACTTCAACTTCAACTTTTACTTAAGTTCAACTTCAACTTTAACTTCAATTTCAAATTCAACTTCAACTTCAACTTCAAACTTCAACTTCAACTTTTACTTAACTTCAACTTCAACTTCAACTTCAACTTCAATTTCAAATTCAACTTCAACTTCAACTTCAACTTCAACTTCAACTTCAACTTCAACGTCAACTTCAAATTCAACTTCAACTTCAACTTCAACTTCAACTTCAACTTCAACTTCAACTTAAAATTCAACTTCAACTTCAACTTCAACTTCAACTTCAACTTAAAATTCAACTTCAACTTCAACTTCAACTTCAACTTCAACTTCAATTTCAACTTCAAATTCAACTTCAACTTCAACTTCAATTTCAACTTTTACTTAACTTCAACTTCAACTTCAACTTCAATTTCAAATTCAACTTCAACTTCAACTTCAACTTCAACTTCAACTTCAACTTAAAATTCAACTTCAACTTCAACTTCAACTTCAACTTCAATTTCAACTTCAAATTCAACTTCAACTTCAACTTCAATTTCAACTTTTACTTAACTTCAACTTCAACTTCAACTTCAAATTCAAATTCAACTTCAACTTCAACTTCAACTTCAACTTAAAATTCAACTACAACTTCAACTTCAACTTTTACTTAACTTCAACTTCAACTACAACTTCAACTTCAACTTCAACTTCAACTTCAAATTCAACTTCAACTTCAACTTCAACTTCAACTTTAAATTCAACTTCAACTTCAACTTCAACTTTTTACTTAACTTCAACTTCAACTTCAACTTCAACTTCAATTTCAAATTCAACTTCAACTTCAACTTCAACTTCAACGTCAACTTCAAATTCAACTTCAACTTCAACTTCAACTTCAACTTCAACTTCAACTTCAACTTCAACTTAAAATTCAACTTCAACTTCAACTTCAATTTCAACTTCAACTTAAAATTCAACTTCAACTTCAACTTCAACTTCAACTTCAATTTCAACTTCAAATTCAACTTCAACTTCAACCTCAATTTCAACTTTTACTTAACTTCAACTTCAACTTCAACTTCAATTTCAAATTCAACTTCAACTTCAACTTCAACTTCAACTTCAACTTCAACTTCAACTTAAAATTCAACTTCAACTTCAACTTCAACTTCAACTTAAAATTCAACTTCAACTTCAACTTCAACTTCAACCTCAATTTCAACTTTTACTTAACTTCAACTTCAACTTCAACTTCAATTTCAAATTCAACTTCAACTTCAACTTCAACTTCAACTTCAACTTCAACTTCAACTTAAAATTCAACTTCAACTTCAACTTCAACTTCAACTTCAACTTAAAATTCAACTTCAACTTCAACTTCAACTTAACTTCAACTTCAAATTCAACTTCAACTTCAACTTTAACTTTTACTTAACTTCAACTTCAACTTCAACTTCAACTTCAAATTCAACTTCAACTTCAACTTCAACTTCAACTTTTACTTAACTTCAACTTCAACTTCAACTTCAATTTCAAATCCAACTTCAACTTCAACTTCAACTTCAACTTCAACTTAAAATTCAACTTCAACTTCAACTTCAACTTCAAATTCAACTTCAACGTCAACTTCAACTTCAACTTCAACTTCAACTTCAACTTCAACATCAACTTCAACTTCAACTTTTACTTAACTTCAACTTCAACTTCAACTTCAACTTCAATTTCAAATTCAACTTCAACTTCAACTTCAACTTCAAATTCAACTTCAACTTCAACTTCAACTTCAACTTCAACTTCAAATTCAACTTCAAATTCAACTTCAACTTCAATTTCAACTTCAACTTAAAATTCAACTACAACTTCAACTTCAACTTTTACTTAACTTCAACTTCAACTTCAACTTCAACTTCAACTTCAAATTCAACTTCAACTTCAACTTCAACTTCAACTTCATCTTTTACTTAACTTCAACTTCAACTTCAACTTCAACTTTAAATTCAACTTCAACTTCAACTTCAACTTCAACTTCAACTTTTACTTAACTTCAACTTCAACTTAAAATTCAACTTCAACTTCAACTTCAACTTCAACTTCAAATTCAACTTCAACTTCAACTTCAACTTCAACTTCAAATTCAACTTCAACTTCAACTTCAATTTCAACTTCAACTTCAACTTCAAATTGAACTTCAACTTCAACTTCAACTTCAACTTCAACTTCAACTTCAAATTCAACTTCAAATTGAACTTCAACTTCAACTTCAACTTCAACTTAAAATTCAACTTTTACTTAACTTCAACTTAAACTTAAACTTCAAATTCAACTTCAACTTCAACTTAAAACACAACTTCAACTTCAAATTCGACTTCAAATTCAACTTCAATTTCAAATTCAACTTCAAACTCAAATTCAACTTCAATTCAACTTTAACTTTTACTTAACTTCCACTTCAACTTAAAATTCAACTTCAACTTCAACTTTTACTTAACTTCAACTTCAACTTCAACTTCAACTTCAACTTCATCCTCAACTTCAACTTTTACTTAACTTCAACTTCAACTTCAACTTCAACTTTAAATTCAACTTCAAAATCAACTTCAACTTCAACTTCAACTTTTACTTAACTTCAACTTCAACTTCAACTTCAACTTAAAATTCAACTTCAACTTCAACTTCAACTTCAACTTCAACTTCAACTTCAACTTCAACTTCAAATTCAACTTCAACTTCAACTTCAACTTTTACTTAACTTCAACTTCAACTTCAACTTCAACTTCAACTTCAACTTTTACTTAAGTTCAACTTCAACTTTAACTTCAATTTCAAATTCAACTTCAACTTCAACTTCAACTTCAACTTCAACTTCAAATTCAACTTCGACTTCAACTTCAACATCAACTTCAACTTCAACTTCAACTTCAACTTCAACTTCAAATTCAACTTCAACTTCAACTTCAACTTTTACTTAACTTCAACTTCAACTTCAACTTCAACTTCAACTTCAAATTCAACTTCAACTTTAACTTCAACTTCAACTTTTACTTAACTTTAACTTCAACTTCAACTTCAATTTCAAATTCAACTTCAACTTCAACTTCATCTTTTACTTAACTTCAACTTCAACTTCAACTTCAACTTTAAATTCAACTTCAACTTCAACTTCAACTTCAACTTCAACTTTTACTTAACTTCAACTTCAACTTAAAATTCAACTTCAACTTCAACTTCAAATTCAACTTCGACTTCAACTTCAACATCAACTTCAACTTCAACTTCAACTTCAACTTCAACTTCAAATTCAACTTCAACTTCAACTTCAACTTTTACTTAACTTCAACTTCAACTTCAACTTCAACTTCAACTTCAACTTTTACTTAACTTTAACTTCAACTTCAACTTCAATTTCAAATTCAACTTCAACTTCAACTTCATCTTTTACTTAACTTCAACTTCAACTTCAACTTCAACTTTAAATTCAACTTCAACTTCAACTTCAACTTCAACTTCAACTTTTACTTAACTTCAACTTCAACTTAAAATTCAACTTCAACTTCAACTTCAACTTCAACTTCAAATTCAACTTCAACTTCAACTTCAACTTCAACTTCAAATTCAACTTCAACTTCAACTTCAACTTCAACTTCAACTTCAAATTGAACTTCAACTTCAACTTCAACTTCAACTTCAACTTCAACTTCAAATTCAACTTCAAATTGAACTTCAACTTCAACTTCAACTTCAACTTAAAATTCAACTTTTACTTAACTTCAACTTAAACTTCAACTTCAAATTCAACTCCAACTTCAACTTAAAACACAACTTCAACTTCAACTTCATTTTCAAATTCAACTTCAACTTCAACTTTTACTTAACTTCAACTTCAACTTCAACTTCAACTTCAACTTCATCCTCAACTTCAACTTTTACTTAACTTCAACTTCAACTTCAACTTCAACTTTAAATTCAACTTCAAAATCAACTTCAACTTCAACTTCAACTTCAACTTCAACTTCAACTTCAACTTCAACTTCAAATTCAACTTCAACTTCAACTTCAACTTTTACTTAACTTCAACTTCAACTTCAACTTCAACTTCAACTTCAACTTTTACTTAACTTCAACTTCAACTTTAACTTCAATTTCAAATTCAACTTCAACTTCAACTTCAACTTCAACTTCAACTTCAAATTCAACTTCAACTTCAACTTCAACTTTTACTTAACTTCAACTTCAACTTCAACTTAAAATTCAACTTCAACTTCAACTTCAACTTAAAATTCAACTTCAACTTTAACTTAAAATTCAACTTCAACTTCAACTTCAACTTCAACTTCAACTTAAAATTCAACTTCAACTTTAACTTCAACTTCAACTTCAACTTCAATTTCAACTTCAAATTCAACTTCAACTTCAAATTCAACTTCAACTTCAACTTCAATTTCAACTTTTACTTAACTTCAACTTCAACTTCAACTTCAATTTCAAATTCAACTTCAACTTCAACTTCAACTTCAACTTCAACTTCAACTTCAACTTCAACTTAAAATTCAACTTCAACTTCAACTTCAACTTCAACTTAAAATTCAACTTCAACTTCAACTTCAACATCAACTTCAACTTCAAATTCAACTTCAACTTCAACTTCAACTTTTACTTAACTTCAACTTCAACTTCAACTTCAACTTCAACTTCAACTTCAACTTAAAATTCCACTTCAACTTCAACTTTTACTTAACTTCAACTTCAACTTCAACTTCAACTTCAACTTCAACTTCAACTTCAACTTCAAATTCAACTTCAACTTCAACTTCAATTTCAACTTTTACTTAACTTCAACTTCAACTTCAACTTCAATTTCAAATTCAACTTCAACTTCAACTTCAACTTCAACTTCAACTTCAACTTCAACTTCAACTTCAACTTAAAATTCAACTTCAACTTCAACTTCAACTTCAACTTAAAATTCAACTTCAACTTCAACTTCAACATCAACTTCAACTTCAAATTCAACTTCAACTTCAACTTCAACTTTTACTTAACTTCAACTTCAACTTCAACTTCAACTTCAAATTCAACTTTAACTTCAACTTCAACTTCAACTTCAACTTCAACTTCAACTTCAACTTCAACTTCAACTTCAAATTCAACTTCAACTTCAACTTCAACTTTTACTTAACTTCAACTTCAACTTCAACTTCAACTTCAACTTTTACTTAAGTTCAACTTCAACTTTAACTTCAATTTCAAATTCAACTTCAACTTCAACTTCAACTTCAACTTCAACTTTTACTTAACTTCAACTTCAACTTCAACTTCAACTTCAATTTCAAATTCAACTTCAACTTCAACTTCAACTTCAACTTCAACTTCAACTTCAACATCAACTTCAAATTCAACTTCAACTTCAACTTCAACTTCAACTTCAACTTCAACTTCAACTTAAAATTCAACTTCAACTTCAACTTCAACTTCAACTTCAACTTAAAATTCAACTTCAACTTTAACTTCAACTTCAACTTCAACTTCAATTTCAACTTCAAATTCAACTTCAACTTCAACTTCAATTTCAACTTTTACTTAACTTCAACTTCAACTTCAACTTCAATTTCAAATTCAACTTCAACTTCAACTTCAACTTCAACTTCAACTTCAACTTCAACTTAAAATTCAACTTCAACTTCAACTTCAACTTCAACTTAAAATTCAACTTCAACTTCAACTTCAACTTTAACTTCAACTTCAAATTCAACTTCAACTTCAACTTTAATTTTTACTTAACTTCAACTTCAACTTTAACTTCAACTTCAAATTCAACTTCAACTTCAACTTCAAATTCAACTTCAACTTAAAATTCAACTTCAACTTCAACTTCAACTTCAACTTCAACTTCAATTTCAACTTCAAATTCAACTTCAACTTCAACTTCAACTTTTACTTAACTTCAACTTCAACTTCAACTTCAACTTCAACTTTTACTTAAGTTCAACTTCAACTTTAACTTCAATTTCAAATTCAACTTCAACTTCAACTTCAACTTCAACTTCAACTTTTACTTAACTTCAACTTCAACTTCAACTTCAACTTCAATTTCAAATTCAACTTCAACTTCAACTTCAACTTCAACTTCAACTTCAACGTCAACTTCAAATTCAACTTCAACTTCAACTTCAACTTCAACTTCAACTTCAACTTCAACTTATAATTCAACTTCAACTTCAACTTCAACTTCAACTTCAACTTAAAATTCAACTTCAACTTCAACTTCAACTTCAACTTCAACTTTTACTTAAGTTCAACTTCAACTTTAACTTCAATTTCAAATTCAACTTCAACTTCAACTTCAACTTCAACTTCAACTTTTACTTAACTTCAACTTCAACTTCAACTTCAACTTCAATTTCAAATTCAACTTCAACTTCAACTTCAACTTAAAATTCAACTTCAACTTCAACTTCAACTTCAAATTCAACTTCAACGTCAACTTCAACTTCAACTTCAACTTCAACATCAACTTCAACTTCAACTTTTACTTAACTTCAACTTCAACTTCAACTTCAACTTCAATTTCAAATTCAACTTCAACTTCAACTTCAACTTCAAATTCAACTTCAACTTCAACTTCAACTTCAACTTCAACTTCAAATTCAACTTCAAATTCAACTTCAACTTCAATTTCAACTTCAACTTAAAATTCAACTACAACTTCAACTTCAACTTTTACTTAACTTCAACTTCAACTTCAACTTCAACTTCAACTTCAACTTCAACTTCAACTTCAACTTCAACTTCAAATTCAACTTCAACTTCAACTTCAACTTCAACTTCATCTTTTACTTAACTTCAACTTCAACTTCAACTTCAACTTCAACTTCAACTTTAAATTCAACTTCAACTTCAACTTCAACTTCAACTTCAACTTTTACTTAACTTCAACTTCAACTTAAAATTCAACTTCAACTTCAACTTCAACTTCAACTTCAAATTCAACTTCAACTTCAACTTCAACTTCAACTTCAAATTCAACTTCAACTTCAACTTCAACTTCAACTTCAACTTCAACTTCAACTTCAAATTGAACTTCAACTTCAACTTCAACTTCAACTTCAACTTCAACTTCAAATTCAACTTCAAATTGAATTTCAACTTCAACTTCAACTTCAACTTAAAATTCAACTTTTACTTAACTTCAACTTAAACTTCAACTTCAAATTCAACTTCAACTTCAACTTAAAACACAACTTCAACTTCAAATTCGACTTCAAATTCAACTTCAATTTCAAATTCAACTTCAAACTCAAATTCAACTTCAACTTCAACTTTAACTTTTACTTAACTTCCACTTCAACTTAAAATTCAACTTCAACTTCAACTTTTACTTAACTTCAACTTCAACTTCAACTTCAAATTCAACTTCAACTTCAACTTAAAATTCAACTTCAACTTCAACTTCAACTTCAACTTCAACTTCAACTTCAACTTCAAATTCAACTTCAACTTCAACTTCAACTTTTACTTAACTTCAACTTCAACTTCAACTTCAACTTCAACTTCAACTTTTACTTAAGTTCAACTTCAACTTTAACTTCAATTTCAAATTCAACTTCAACTTCAACTTCAACTTCAACTTCAAATTCAACTTCGACTTCAACTTCAACATCAACTTCAACTTCAACTTCAACTTCAACTTCAACTTCAAATTCAACTTCAACTTCAACTTCAACTTTTACTTAACTTCAACTTCAACTTCAACTTCAACTTCAACTTCAAATTCAACTTCAACTTCAACTTCAACTTCAACTTCAACTTCAAATTCAACTTCAACTTCAACTTCAACTTTTACTTAACTTCAACTTCAACTTCAACTTCAATTTCAAATTCAACTTCAACTTCAACTTCAACTTCAACTTCAACTTCAACGTCAACTTCAAATTCAACTTCAACTTCAACTTCAACTTCAACTTAAAATTCAACTTCAACTTCAACTTCAACTTCAACTTAAAATTCAACTTCAACTTCAACTTCAACTTCAACTTCAACTTCAAATTCAACTTCAACTTCAACTTCAACTTTTACTTAACTTCAACTTCAACTTCAACTTCAACTTCAATTTCAACTTCAACTTCAACTTCAAATTCAACTTCAACTTCAACTTCAATTTCAACTTTTACTTTACTTCAACTTCAACTTCAACTTCAATTTCAAATTCAACTTCAAATTCAACTTTAACTTCAAATTTAACTTCAACTTTAACTTCAATTTTAACTTCAACTTTAACTTCAACTTTAACTTCAACTTTAACTTCAACTTTAACTTCAATTTTAACTTCAACTTCAAATTCAACTTCAACTTCAACTTCAATTTCAACTTTTACTTAACTTCAACTTCAACTTCAACTTCAATTTCAAATTCAACTTCAAATTCAACTTTAACTTCAAATTTAACTTCAACTTTAACTTCAATTTTAACTTCAACTTTAACTTCAACTTTAACTTCAACTTTAACTTCAATTTTAACTTCAACTTTAACTTCAACTTTAACTTCAACTTTAACTTCAACTTTAACTTCAACTTTAACTTCAACTTTAACTTCAACTTTAACTTCAACTTTAACTTCAACTTTAACTTCAACTTTAACTTCAACTTTAACTTCAACTTTAACTTCAACTTTAACTTCAACTTTAACTTCAACTTTAACTTCAACTTTAACTTCAACTTTAACTTCAACTTTAACTTCAACTTTAACTTCAACTTTAACTTCAACTTTAACTTCAACTTTAACTTCAACTTCAACTTCAATTTCAAATTCAACTTCAACTTCAACTTCAACTTCAACTTCAACATCAACTTCAACTTCAACTTCAACTTCAACTTCAACTTCAACTTCAACTTCAACTTCAAATTCAACTTCAACTTCAACTTCAACTTTTACTTAACTTCAACTTCAACTTCAACTTCAACTTCAACTTTTACTTAACTTCAACTTCAACTTTAACTTCAATTTCAAATTCAACTTCAACTTCAACTTCAACTTCAACTTCAACTTCAACTTAAAATTCCACTTCAACTTCAACTTTTACTTAACTTCAACTTCAACTTCAACTTCAACTTCAACTTCAACTTCAACTTCAACTTCAACTTCAACTTCAAATTCAACTTCTACTTCAACTTCAATTTCAACTTTTACTTAACTTCAACTTCAACTTCAACTTCAATTTCAAATTCAACTTCAACTTCAACTTCAACTTCAACTTCAACTTCAACTTCAAATTCAACTTAAAATTCAACTTCAACTTCAACTTCAACTTCAACTTCAACTTAAAATTCAACTTCAACTTCAACTTCAACATCAACTTCAACTTCAAATTCAACTTCAACTTCAACTTCAACTTTTACTTAACTTCAACTTCAACTTCAACTTCAACTTCAAATTCAACTTCAACTTCAACTTCAACTTCAACTTCAACTTCAACTTCAACTTCAACTTCAACTTCAAATTCATTTTCAACTTCAACTTCAACTTTTACTTAACTTCAACTTCAACTTCAACTTCAACTTCAACTTTTACTTAAGTTCAACTTCAACTTTAACTTCAATTTCAAATTCAACTTCAACTTCAACTTCAACTTCAACTTCAACTTCAACTTTTTTACTTAACTTCAACTTCAACTTCAACTTCAACTTCAATTTCAAATTCAACTTCAACTTCAACTTCAACTTCAACTTCAACTTCAAATTCAACGTCAACTTCAAATTCAACTTCAACTTCAATTTCAACTTTTACTTAACTTCAACTTCAACTTCAACTTCAACTTCAACTTTTACTTAAGTTCAACTTCAACTTTAACTTCAATTTCAAATTCAACTTCAACTTCAACTTCAACTTCAACTTCAACTTTTACTTAACTTCAACTTCAACTTCACTCAACTTCAACTTCAATTTCAAATTCAACTTCAACTTCAACTTCAACTTCAACTTCAACTTCAACTTCAACTTCAACGTCAACTTCAAATTCAACTTCAACTTCAACTTCAACTTCAACTTCAACTTCAACTTCAACTTAAAATTCAACTTCAACTTCAACTTCAACTTCAACTTAAAATTCAACTTCAACTTGAACTTCAACTTAAACTTCAACTTCAATTTCAACTTCAAATTCAACTTCAACTTCAACTTCAATTTCAACTTTTACTTAACTTCAACTTCAACTTCAACTTCAATTTCAAATTCAACTTCAACTTCAACTTCAACTTCAACTTCAACTTAAAATTCAACTTCAACTTCAACTTCAACTTCAACTTAAAATTCAACTTCAACTTCAACTTCAACTTTAACTTCAACTTCAAATTCAACTTCAACTTCAACTTTAATTTTTACTTAACTTCAACTTCAACTTTAACTTCAACTTCAAATTCAACTTCAACTTCAACTTCAACTTCAACTTCAACTTAAAATTCAACTTCAACTTCAACTTCAACTTCAACTTCAACTTCAATTTCAACTTCAAATTCAACTTCAACTTCAACTTCAATTTCAACTTTTACTTAACTTCAACTTCAACTTCAACTTCAATTTCAAATTCAACTTCAACTTCAACTTCAACTTCAACTTCAACTTAAAATTCAACTTCAACTTCAACTTCAACTTCAACTTAAAATTCAACTTCAACTTCAACTTCAACTTCAACTTAAAATTCAACTTCAACTTCAACTTCAACTTTAACTTCAACTTCAAATTCAACTTCAACTTCAACTTTAATTTTTACTTAACTTCAACTTCAACTTTAACTTCAACTTCAAATTCAACTTCAACTTCAACTTCAACTTCAACTTCAACTTAAAATTCAACTTCAACTTCAACTTCAACTTCAACTTCAACTTCAATTTCAACTTCAAATTCAACTTCAACTTCAACTTCAACTTTTACTTAACTTCAACTTCAACTTCAACTTCAATTTCAAATTCAACTTCAACTTCAACTTCAACTTCAACTTCAACTTCAACTTAAAATTCAACTTCAACTTCAACTTCAACTTCAACTTAAAATTCAACTTCAACTTCAACTTCAACTTCAACTTCAACTTCAATTTCAACTTCAAATTCAACTTCAACTTCAACTTCAACTTTTACTTAACTTCAACTTCAACTTCAACTTCAATTTCAAATTCAACTTCAACTTCAACTTCAACTTCAACTTCAACTTCAACTTAAAATTCAACTTCAACTTCAACTTCAACTTCAACTTAAAATTCAACTTCAACTTCAACTTCAACTTTAACTTCAACTTCAAATTCAACTTCAACTTCAACTTCAACTTTTACTTAACTTCAACTTCAACTTCAACTTCAACTTCAATTTCAACTTCAACTTCAACTTCATCTTCAACTTCAACTTTTACTTAACTTCAACTTCAACTTCAACTTCAACTTCAACTTCAACTTCAACTTTAACTTCAACTTCAAATTCAACTTCAACTTCAACTTTAATTTTTACTTAACTTCAACTTCAACTTTAACTTCAACTTCAAATTCAACTTCAACTTCAACTTCAACTTCAACTTCAACTTAAAATTCAACTTCAACTTCAACTTCAACTTCAACTTCAAATTCAACTTCAACTTCAACTTCAACTTTTACTTAACTTCAACTTCAACTTCAACTTCAACTTCAACTTTTACTTAAGTTCAACTTCAACTTTAACTTCAATTTCAAATTCAACTTCAACTTCAACTTCAACTTCAAATTCAACTTCGACTTCAACTTCAACATCAACTTCAACTTCAACTTCAACTTCAACTTCAACTTCAACTTCAACTTCAAATTCAACTTCAACTTCAACTTCAACTTTTACTTAACTTCAACTTCAACTTCAACTTCAACTTCAACTTCAAATTCAACTTCAACTTCAACTTCAACTTCAACTTCAACTTCAAATTCAACTTCAACTTCAACTTCAACTTTTACTTAACTTCAACTTCAACTTCAACTTCAATTTCAAATTCAACTTCAACTTCAACTTCAACTTCAACTTCAACTTCAACTTCAACGTCAACTTCAAATTCAACTTCAACTTCAACTTCAACTTCAACTTCAACTTAAAATTCAACTTCAACTTCAACTTCAACTTAAAATTCAACTTCAACTTCAACTTCAACTTCAACTTCAACTTCAACTTCAACTTAAAATTCAACTTCAACTTCAACTTCAACTTCAATTTCAACTTCAACTTCAACTTCAAATTCAACTTCAACTTCAACTTCAATTTCAACTTTTACTTTACTTCAACTTCAACTTCAACTTCAATTTCAAATTCAACTTCAAATTCAACTTTAACTTCAAATTTAACTTCAACTTTAACTTCAATTTTAACTTCAACTTTAACTTCAACTTTAACTTCAACTTTAACTTCAATTTTAACTTCAACTTCAAATTCAACTTCAACTTCAACTTCAATTTCAACTTTTACTTAACTTCAACTTCAACTTCAACTTCAATTTCAAATTCAACTTCAAATTCAACTTTAACTTCAAATTTAACTTCAACTTTAACTTCAATTTTAACTTCAACTTTAACTTCAACTTTAACTTCAACTTTAACTTCAATTTTAACTTTAACTTTAACTTCAACTTTAACTTCAACTTTAACTTCAACTTTAACTTCAACTTTAACTTCAACTTTAACTTCAACTTTAATTTCAACTTTAACTTCAACTTTAACTTCAACTTTAACTTCAACTTTAACTTCAACTTTAACTTCAACTTTAACTTCAACTTTAACTTCAACTTTAACTTCAACTTTAACTTCAACTTCAACTTCAATTTCAAATTCAACTTCAACTTCAACTTCAACTTCAACTTCAACATCAACTTCAACTTCAACTTCAACTTCAACTTCAACTTCAACTTCAACTTCAACTTCAAATTCAACTTCAACTTCAACTTCAACTTTTACTTAACTTCAACTTCAACTTCAACTTCAACTTCAACTTTTACTTAACTTCAACTTCAACTTTAACTTCAATTTCAAATTCAACTTCAACTTCAACTTCAACTTCAACTTCAACTTCAACTTCAACTTCAACTTCAACTTCAACTTCAAATTCAACTTCAACTTCAACTTCAACTTTTACTTAACTTCAACTTCAACTTCAACTTAAAGTTCAACTTCAACTTAAAATTCAACTTCAACTTCAACTTCAACTTCAACTTAAAATTCAACTTCAACTTCAACTTCAACTTCAACTTCAAATTCAACTTCAACTTCAACTTCAACTTTTACTTAACTTCAACTTCAACTTCAACTTCAACTTCAACTTCAACTTCAACTTTTACTTAAGTTCAACTTCAACTTTAACTTCAATTTCAAATTCAACTTCAACTTCAACTTCAACTTCAACTTCAAATTCAACTTCGACTTCAACTTCAACATCAACTTCAACTTCAACTTCAACTTCAACTTCAACTTCAACTTCAACTTCAAATTCAACTTCAACTTCAACTTCAACTTTTACTTAACTTCAACTTCAACTTCAACTTCAACTTCAACTTCAAATTCAACTTCAACTTCAACTTCAACTTCAACTTTTACTTAACTTTAACTTCAACTTCAACTTCAATTTCAAATTCAACTTCAACTTCAACTTCAACTTCAACTTCAACTTCAACTTCAACTTCAACTTCAACGTCAACTTCAAATTCAACTTCAACTTCAACTTCAACTTCAACTTCAACTTAAAATTCAACTTCAACTTCAACTTCAACTTCAACTTCAACTTAAAATTCAACTTCAACTTCAACTTCAACTTCAACTTCAACTTCAAATTCAACTTCAACTTCAACTTCAACTTTTACTTAACTTCAACTTCAACTTCAACTTCAACTTCAATTTCAACTTCAACTTCAACTTCAAATTCAACTTCAACTTCAACTTCAATTTCAACTTTTACTTAACTTCAACTTAAAATTCAACTTCAATTTCAAATTCAACTTCAAATTCAACTTTAACTTCAAATTTAACTTCAACTTTAACTTCAATTTTAACTTCAACTTTAACTTCAACTTTAACTTCAACTTTAACTTCAACTTTAACTTCAATTTTAACTTCAACTTCAAATTCAACTTCAACTTCAACTTCAATTTCAACTTTTACTTAACTTCAACTTCAACTTCAACTTCAATTTCAAATTCAACTTCAAATTCAACTTTAACTTCAAATTTAACTTCAACTTTAACTTCAATTTTAACTTCAACTTTAACTTCAACTTTAACTTCAACTTTAACTTCAATTTTAACTTCAACTTTAACTTCAACTTTAACTTCAACTTTAACTTCAACTTTAACTTCAACTTTAACTTCAACTTTAACTTCAACTTTAACTTCAACTTTAACTTCAACTTTAACTTCAACTTTAACTTCAACTTTAACTTCAACTTTAACTTCAACTTTAACTTCAACTTTAACTTCAACTTTAACTTCAACTTTAACTTCAACTTTAACTTCAACTTTAACTTCAACTTTAACTTCAACTTCAACTTCAATTTCAAATTCAACTTCAACTTCAACTTCAACTTCAACTTCAACATCAACTTCAACTTCAACTTCAACTTCAACTTCAACTTCAACTTCAACTTCAACTTCAAATTCAACTTCAACTTCAACTTCAACTTTTACTTAACTTCAACTTCAACTTCAACTTCAACTTCAACTTTTACTGAACTTCAACTTCAACTTTAACTTCAATTTCAAATTCAAATTCAACTTCAACTTCAACTTCAACTTCAACTTCAACTTCAACTTCAACTTCAAATTCAACTTCAACTTCAACTTCAACTTTTACTTAACTTCAACTTCAACTTCAACTTAAAATTCAACTTCAACTTCAACTTCAACTTAAAATTCAACTTCAACTTTAACTTCAACTTTAACTTCAGCTTCAACTTCAACTTCAACTTCAACTTAAAATTCCACTTCAACTTCAACTTTTACTTAACTTCAACTTCAACTTCAACTTCAACTTCAACTTCAACTTCAACTTCAACTTCAACTTCAACTTCAAATTCAACTTCAACTTCAACTTCAATTTCAACTTTTACTTAACTTCAACTTCAACTTCAACTTCAATTTCAAATTCAACTTCAACTTCAACTTCAACTTCAACTTCAACTTCAACTTCAACTTCAACTTCAACTTAAAATTCAACTTCAACTTCAACTTCAACTTCAACTTAAAATTCAACTTCAACTTCAAGTTCAACATCAACTTCAACTTCAAATTCAACTTCAACTTCAACTTCAACTTTTACTTAACTTCAACTTCAACTTCAACTTCAACTTCAAATTCAACTTCAACTTCAACTTCAACTTCAACTTCAACTTCAACTTCAACTTCAACTTCAACTTCAACTTCAAATTCAACTTCAACTTCAACTTCAACTTTTACTTAACTTCAACTTCAACTTCAACTTCAACTTCAACTTTTACTAAAGTTCAACTTCAACTTTAACTTCAATTTCAAATTCAACTTCAACTTCAACTTCAACTTCAACTTCAACTTCAACTTTTACTAAACTTCAACTTCAACTTCAACTTCAACTTCAATTTCAAATTCAACTTCAACTTCAACTTCAACTTCAACTTCAACTTCAAATTCAACGTCAACTTCAAATTCAACTTCAACTTCAACTTCAACTTCAACTTCAACTTCAACTTCAATTTCAACTTAAAATTCAACTTCAACTTCAACTTCAACTTCAACTTCAACTTAAAATTCAACTTCAACTTCAACTTCAACTTCAACTTCAACTTCAATTTCAACTTCAAATTCAACTTCAACTTCAACTTCAATTTCAACTTTTACTTAACTTCAACTTCAACTTCAACTTCAATTTCAAATTCAACTTCAACTTCAACTTCAACTTCAACTTCAACTTCAACTTCAACTTAAAATTCAACTTCAACTTCAACTTCAACTTCAACTTCAACTTAAAATTCAACTTCAACTTCAACTTCAACTTTAACTTCAACTTCAAATTCAACTTCAACTTCAACTTTAACTTTTACTTAACTTCAACTTCAACTTTAACTTCAACTTCAAATTCAACTTCAACTTCAACTTCAACTTAAAATTCAACTTCAACTTCAACTTCAACTTCAACTTCAATTTCAACTTCAAATTCAACTTCAACTTCAACTTCAACTTTTACTTAACTTCAACTTCAACTTCAACTTCAACTTCAACTTTTACTTAAGTTCAACTTCAACTTTAACTTCAATTTCAAATTCAACTTCAACTTCAACTTCAACTTCAACTTCAACTTTTACTTAACTTCAACTTCAACTTCAATTTCAAATTCAACTTCAACTTCAACTTCAACTTCAACTTCAACTTCAACTTCAACGTCAACTTCAAATTCCACTTCAACTTCAACTGCAATTTCAACTTCAACTTCAACTTCAACTTATAATTCAACTTCAACTTCAACTTCAACTTCAACTTCAACTTAAAATTCAACTTCAACTTCAACTTCAACTTAAAATTCAACTTTTACTTAACTTCAACTTAAACTTAAACTTCAAATTCAACTTCAACTTCAACTTAAAACACAACTTCAACTTCAAATTCGACTTCAAATTCAACTTCAATTTCAAATTCAACTTCAAACTCAAATTCAACTTCAACTTCAACTTTAACTTTTACTTAACTTCCACTTCAACTTAAAATTCAACTTCAACTTCAACTTTTACTTAACTTCAACTTCAACTTCAACTTCAACTTCAACTTCATCTTCAACTTCAACTTTTACTTAACTTCAACTTCAACTTCAACTTCAACTTTAAATTCAACTTCAAAATCAACTTCAACTTCAACTTCAACTTTTACTTAACTTCAACTTCAACTTCAACTTCAAATTCAACTTCAACTTCAACTTAAAATTCAACTTCAACTTCAACTTCAACTTCAACTTCAACTTCAACTTCAACTTCAACTTCAACTTCAACTTCAAATTCAACTTCAACTTCAACTTCAATTTCAACTTTTACTTAACTTCAACTTCAACTTCAACTTCAATTTCAAATTCAACTTCAACTTCAACTTCAACTTCAACTTCAACTTCAACTTCAACTTCAACTTAAAATTCAACTTCAACTTCAACTTCAACTTCAACTTAAAATTCAACTTCAACTTCAAGTTCAACATCAACTTCAACTTCAAATTCAACTTCAACTTCAACTTCAACTTTTACTTAACTTCAACTTCAACTTCAACTTCAACTTCAACTTCAAATTCAACTTCAACTTCAACTTCAACTTCAACTTCAACTTCAACTTCAACTTCAACTTCAACTTCAACTTCAAATTCAACTTCAACTTCAACTTCAACTTTTACTTAACTTCAACTTCAACTTCAACTTCAACTTCAACTTCAACTTCAACTTTTACTAAAGTTCAACTTCAACTTTAACTTCAATTTCAAATTCAACTTCAACTTCAACTTCAACTTCAATTTCAAATTCAACTTCAACTTCAACTTCAACTTCAACTTCAACTTCAAATTCAACGTCAACTTCAAATTCAACTTCAACTTCAACTTCAACTTCAACTTCAACTTCAACTTCAACTTCAACTTCAACTTAAAATTCAACTTCAACTTCAACTTCAACTTCAACTTCAACTTAAAATTCAACTTCAACTTCAACTTCAACTTCAACTTCAACTTCAATTTCAACTTCAAATTCAACTTCAACTTCAACTTCAATTTCAACTTTTACTTAACTTCAACTTCAACTTCAACTTCAATTTCAAATTCAACTTCAACTTCAACTTCAACTTCAACTTCAATTTCAACTTCTATTTCAACTTCAATTTCAACTTCAACTTCAACTTCAATTTCAACTTTAACTTTAACTTCAATTTCAACTTCAATTTCAACTTCAATTTCAACTTCGATTTTAACTTCAATTTCAACTTCAATTTTAACTTTAATTTTAACTTCAATTTTAACTTCAATTTCATCTTCGACTGCAACTTCATTTTCAACTTCAAGTTTAACTTCAAATTCAACTTAAACTTAAACTTTAACCCTAACTTAAACTTAAACTTCAATTTTAACTTCAATTTCAACTTCAATTTCAACTTCAATTTCAATTTCAACTTCAATTTCAACTTCAATTTCAACTTCAATTTCAACTTCAATTTCAACTTCAATTTCAACTTCAATTTCAACTTCAATTTCAACTTCAGTTTCAATTTCAATTTCAACTTCAGTTTCAACTTCAATTTCAACTTCAACTTCAACTTCAATTTCAACTTTAATTTTAACTTCAATTTCAATTTAAAATTCAACTTCAGTTTCAACGTCAATTTCAACTTCAATTTCAACTTCAATTTCAACTTCAATTTCAACTTCAATTTTAACTTCAATTTTAACTTCAATTTCAACTTCAATTTCAACTTCAATTTCAACTTCAATTTCAACTTCAATTTCAACTTCAATTTCAACTTCAATTTCAACTTCAATTTCAACTTTAATTTCAACTTCAAACTTCAACTTTAACTTCAACTTCAATTTTAACTACAACTTAAACTTAAACTTCAATTTCAACTTCAATTTCAACTTCAAGTTCAACTGCAATTTCAATTTAAAATTCAACTTCAGTTTCAACTTCAATTTCAACTTCAACTTCAACTTCAATTTCAACTTTAATTTTAACTTCAATTTCAATTTAAAATTCAACTTCAGTTTCAACGTCAATTTCAACTTCAATTTCAACTTCAATTTCAACTTCAATTTCAACTTCAATTTCAACTTCAATTTCAACTTCAAGTTCAACTGCAATTTCAATTTAAAATTCAACTTCAGTTTCAACTTCAATTTCAACTTCAACTTCAACTTCAATTTCAACTTCAATTTTAACTTCAATTTCAACTTCAATTTCAACTTCAATTTCAACTTCAATTTCAACTTCAATTTCAACTTCAATTTTAACTTCACTTTCAACTTAAACCTCAATTTTAACTTGTAGTTCAACTTCAATTTCAAATTAAATTTCAACTTCAATTTCAACTTCAATTTCAACTTCACTTTTAACTTCAATTTCGACTTCAGTTTCAACTTCAATTTCAACTTCAATTTCAATTTCAACTTCAATTTCAAATTCAATTTCAACTTCAATATCAACTTCAGTTTCAACTTCAATTTCAACTTCAATTTCAACTTCAATTTCAACTTCAATTTAACTTCAATTTCAACTTCAATTTCAACTGCAATTTCAATTTAAAATTCAACTTCAATTTCAACTTCAATTTCAACTGCAATTTCAATTTAAAATTTAACTTCAGTTTCAACTTCAATTTCAACTTCAATTTCAACTTCAATTTCAACTTCAATTTCAACTTCAATTTTAACTTCCATTTTATCTTCAATTTCAACTTCAATTTCAACTTCAATTTTAACTTAAATTTCAACTTCAATTTCAACTTCAATTTCAACTTCAATTTCAACTTCAATTTCAACTTCAATTTCAACTTCAATTTCAACTTCAATTTCAACTTCAATTTTAACTTCAATTTCAACTTCAATTTCAACTTCAATTTCAACTTCAATTTCAACTTCAATTTCAACTTCAATTTTAACTTCACTTTCAACTTAAACCTCAATTTTAACTTGAAGTTCAACTTCAATTTCAACTTCAATTTCAACTTCAATTTCAACTTCAATTTCAACTTCACTTTTAACTTCAATTTCGACTTCAGTTTCAACTTCAATTTCAACTTCAATTTCAATTTCAACTTCAATTTCAAATTCAATTTCAACTTCAATTTCAACTTCAGTTTCAACTTCAATTTCAACTTCAATTTCAACTTCAATTTAACTTCAATTTCAACTTCAATTTCAACTGCAATTTCAATTTAAAATTCAACTTCAATTTCAACTTCAATTTCAACTGCAATTTCAATTTAAAATTTAACTTCAGTTTCAACTTCAATTTCAACTTCAATTTCAACTTCAATTTCAACTTCAATTTCAACTTCAATTTCAACTTCAATTTCAACTTCAATTTTAACTTCCATTTTATCTTCAATTTCAACTTCAATTTCAACTTTAATTTTAACTTCAATTTCAACTTCAATTTCAACTTCAATTTCAACTTCAATTTTAACTTCAATTTCAACTTCAATTTCAACTTCAATTTCAACTTCAATTTCAACTTCAATTTCAACTTCAATTTCAACTTCAATTTTAACTTCACTTTCAACTTAAACCTCAATTTTAACTTGAAGTTCAACTTCAATTTCAACTTAAATTTCAACTTCAATTTCAACTTCAATTTCAACTTCACTTTTAACTTCAATTTCGACTTCAGTTTCAACTTCAATTTCAACTTCAATTTCAATTTCAACTTCAATTTCAAATTCAATTTCAACTTCAATTTCAACTTCAGTTTCAACTTCAATTTCAACTTCAATTTCAACTTCAATTTAACTTCAATTTCAACTTCAATTTCAACTGCAATTTCAATTTAAAATTCAACTTCAGTTTCAACTTCAATTTCAACTTCAATTTCAACTTCATTTTCAACTTCAATTTTAACTTCCATTTTAACTTCAATTTCAACTTCAATTTCAACTTCAATTTTAACTTCAATTTCAACTTCAATTTCAACTTCAATTTCAACTGCAATTTCAATTTAAAATTCAACTTCAATTTCAACTTCAATTTCAACTTCAATTTCAACTTCAATTTCAACTTCAATTTCAACTTCAATTTCAACTTCAATTTCAACTTCAATTTCAACTTCAATTTCAACTTCAATTTCAACTTCAATTTCAACTTCAAACTTCAAATTTAACTTCAACTTCAACTTTAACTACAACTTCAATTTTAACTTGAAGTTCAACTTCAATTTCAACTTTAAATTCAACTTCAATTTCACCTTCAATTTCAACTTCAATTTCAACTTCAACTTCAAATTCAAACTTAATTTCAACTTCAACTTTAATGTCAACTTCAATTTCAACTTCAATTTCAACTTCAATTTCTACTTCAATTTCAACTTCAATTTCAACTTCAATTTCAACTTCAATTTCAATTTCAACTTCAATTTCAAATTCAATTTCAACTTCAGTTTCAACTTCAATTTCAAATTCAATTTCAACTTCAGTTTCAACTTCAGTTTCAACTTCAATTTCAACTTCAATTTCAACTTCAATTTCAACTTCAATTTCAACTGCAATTTCAATTTAAAATTTAACTTCAGTTTCAACTTCAATTTCAACTTCAATTTCAACTTAAATTTTAACTTAAATTTCAACTTCAATTTCAACTTCAATTTCAACTTCAATTTTAACTTCAATTTCAACTTCAATTTCAACTTCAATTTCAACTTCAATTTCAACTTCAATTTCACCTTCAATTTTAACTTCACTTTCAACTTCAATTTCAACTTCAATTTCAACTTCAATTTCAACTTCAATTTTAACTTCACTTTCAACTTCAATTTCAACTTCAATTTCAACTTTAATTTCAACTTCAAACTTCAACTTTAACTTCAACTTCAACTTTAACTACAACTTCAACTTAAACTTCAATTTTAACTTGAAGTTCAACTTCAATTTCAACTTAAATTTCAACTTCAATTTCAACTTCACTTTCAACTTCAATTTCGACTTCAGTTTCAACTTCAATTTCAACTTCAATTTCAATTTCAATTTCAATTTCAAATTCAATTTCAACTTCAATTTCAACTTCAGTTTCAACTTCAATTTCAACTTCAATTTCAACTTCAATTTCAACTTCAATTTCAACTTCAATTTCAACTTCAATTTCAACTGCAATTTCAATTTAAAATTCAACTTCAATTTCAACTTAAATTTCAACTTCAATTTCAACTTCAATTTCAACTTCAATTTCAACTTCACTTTCAACTTCAATTTCGACTTCAGTTTCAACTTCAATTTCAACTTCAATTTCAATTTCAACTTTAATTTCAAATTCAATTTCAACTTCAATTTCAACTTCAATTTCAACTTCAATTTCAACTTCAATTTCACCTTCAATTTTAACTTCACTTTCAACTTCAATTTCAACTTCAATTTCAACTTTAATTTCAACTTCAAACTTCAAATTTAACTTCAACTTCAACTTTAACTACAACTTCAACTTTAACTTGAAGTTCAACTTCAATTTCAACTTCAATTTCAACTTCAATCTCAACTTCAATTTCAACTTTAATTTCAACTTCAGTTTCAACTTCAATTTCAACTTCAATTTCAATTTCAACTTCAATTTCAAATTCAATTTCAACTTCAATTTCAACTTCAATTTCAACTTCAACTTCATTTTCAACTTCAATTTTAACTTCCATTTTAACTTCAATTTCAACTTCAATTTCAACTTCAATTTTAACTTCAATTTCAACTTCAATTTCAACTTCAATTTCAACTTCAATTTCAATTTCAATTTCAACTTTAATTTCAACTTCAATTTCAACTTCAATTTCAACTTCAATTTCAACTTCAATTTCAACTTCAATTTCAACTTCAATTTCAACTTCAATTTCAACTTCAATTTCAACTTCAATTTCAACTTCAATTTCAACTTCAATTTAACTTCAATTTCAACTTCAATTTCAACTGCAATTTCAATTTAAAATTCAACTTCAGTTTCAACTTCAATTTCAACTTCAAGTTCAACAGCAATTTCAATTTAAAATTCAACTTCAGTTTCAACTTCAATTTCAACTTCAACTTCAACTTCAATTTCAACTTTAATTTTAACTTCAATTTCAACTTCAATTTCAACTTCAATTTCAACTTCAATTTCAACTTCAATTTCAACTTCAATTTCAACTGCAATTTTAACATTAGTTTCAACTTAAATTTCAACTTCAATTTCAACTTCAATTTCAACTTCAATTTCAACTTCAATTTCAACTTCAATTTCAACTTCATTTTCAACTTCAATTTTAACTTCAATTAAAATTTCTAATTCAATTTCAACTTCAACTTCAATTTCAACTTCAACTTCAACTTCAATTTCAACTTCAATTTCAACTTCAATTTCAACTTCAATTTCAACTGCAATTTCAACATTAATTTCAACATTAATTTCAACTTCAATTTCAACTTCAATTTTAACTTTAATTTTAACTTCAATTTTA
>JAUPFP010000370.1:0-28278 GCA_036925085.1 Brachycybe producta
GAACGTTTAAGGTTGAACGTTTAAGGTTGAACGTTTAAGGTTGAACATTTAAGGTTGAACGTTTAAGGTTGAACGTTTAAGGTTGAACATTTAAGGTTGAACATTTAAGTTTGAACATTTAATGTTGAACGTTTAAGGTTGAACGTTTAAGGTTGAACGTTTAAGGTTGAACGTTTAAGTTTGAACATTTAATGTTGAACGTTTAATGTTGAACGTTTAAGGTTGAACGTTTAAGGTTGAACGTTTAAGGTTGAACATTTAAGGTTGAACGTTTAAGGTTGAACGTTTAAGGTTTCACGTTTAAGGTTTCACGTTTAATTTTTCACGTTTAAGGTTTCACGTTTAAGGTTTCACGTTTAAGGTTTCACGTTTAAGGTTTCACGTTTAAAGTTTCACGTTTAAGGTTTCACGTTTAAGGTTGAACGTTTAAGGTTGAACGTTTAAGGTTGAACGTTTAAGGTTGAACGTTTAAGGTTTCACGTTTAAGGTTGAACGTATAAGGTTTCACATTTAAGGTTGAACGTTTAAGGTTGAATGTTTAAGGTTTCACGTTTAAGGTTGAACGTTTAAGGTCGAACGTTTAAGGTTTCACGTTTAAGGTTGTACGTTTAAGGTTTCACGTTTAAGGTTGAACGTTTAAGGTTGAACGTTTAAGGTTGAACGTTTAAGGTTGAACGTTTAAGGTTGAACATTTAAGGTTGAACGTTTAAGGTTGAACGTTTAAGGTTGAACATTTAAGGTTGAACGTTTAAGGTTGAACGTTTAAGGTTGAACGTTTAAGGTTGAACGTTTAAGGTTGAACGTTTAAGGTTGAACGTTTAAGGTTGAACGTTTAAGGTTGAACGTTTAAGGTTGAACATTTAATGTTGAACGTTTAAGGTTGAACGTTTAAAATTGAACGTTTAAGGTTGAACGTTTAAGTTTGAACGTTTAATGTTGAACGTTTAAGGTTGAACGTTTAAGGTTGAACGTTTAAGGTTGAACGTTTAAGGTTTCACGTTTAAGGTTTCACGTTTTAGGTTTCACGTTTAAGGTTGAACGTTAAAGGTTGAACGTTTAAGGTTGAACATTTAAGGTTGAACGTTTAATGTTGAACGTTTAAGGTTGTACGTTTAAGGTTGAAAGTTTAAGGTTGAACATTTAAGGTTGAACGTTTAATGTTGAACGTTTAAGGTTGAACGTTTAAGGTTGAACGTTTAAGGTTGAACGTTTAAGGTTTCACGTTTAAGGTTGAACGTTTAAGGTTTCACGTTTAAGGTTGAACGTTTAAGGTTGAACGTTTAAAGTTGAACGTTTAAGGTTGAACTTTTAATGTTGTAAGTTTAAGGTTGAACGTTTAAAATTGAACGTATAAGGTTGAACGTTTAAGTTTGAACATTTAATGTTGAACGTTTAAGTTTGAACATTTAATGTTGAACGTTTAAGGTTGAACGTTTAAGGTTGAACGTTTAAGGTTGAACGTTTAAGGTTGAACATTTAAGGTTGAACGTTTAAGGTTGAACGTTTAAGGTTTCACGTTTAAGGTTTCACGTTTAAGGTTGAACATTTAAGGTTTCACGTTTAAGGTTGAACGTTTAAGGTTGAACGTTTAAGGTTGAACATTTAAGGTTGAACGTTTAAGGTTGAACGTTTAAGGTTGAACGTTTAAGGTTGAACGTTTAAGGTTGAACGTTTAAGGTAGAACGTTTAAGGTTGAACGTTTAAGGTTGTACGTTTAAGGTTGAACGTTTAAGGTTGAACGTTTAAGGTTGAACGTTTAAGGTTGAACGTTTAAGGTTGAACGTTTAAGGTTGAACGTTTAAGGTTGAACGTTTAAGGTTGAACGTTTAAGGTTGAACGTTTAAGGTTGAACGTTTAAGGTTGAACGTTTAAGGTTGAACGTTTAAGGTTGAACGTTTAAGGTTGAACGTTTAAGGTTAAACATTTAAGGTTTCACGTTTAAGGTTGAACATTTAAGGTTGAACGTTTAAGGTTGCACGTTTAAGGTTGAATGTTTAAGGTTTCACGTTTAAGGTTTCACGTTTAAGGTTGAATGTTTAAGGTTTCACGTTTAAGGTTTCACGTTTAAGGTTTCACGTTTAAGGTTGAACGTTTAAGGTTGAACGTTTAAGGTTGAATGTTTAAGGTTGTACGTTTAAGGTTGAACGTTTAAGGTTGAACGTTTAAGGTTGAACGTTTAAGGTTTCACGTTTAAGGTTTCACGTTTAAGGTTGAACGTTTAAGGTTGAACGTTTAAGGTTGAACGTTTAAGGTTGAACGTTTAAGGTTGAACGTTTAAGGTTGAACGTTTAAGGTTGAACGTTTAAGGTTAAACATTTAAGGTTTCACGTTTAAGGTTGAACGTTTAAGGTTGAACGTTTAAGGTTTCACGTTTAAGGTTGAATGTTTAAGGTTTCACGTTTAAGGTTTCACGTTTAAGGTTTCACGTTTAAGGTTTCACGTTTAAGGTTGAACGTTTAAGGTTGAACGTTTAAGGTTGAACGTTTAAGGTTGAACGTTTAAGGTTGAACGTTTAAGGTTGTACGTTTAAGGTTGAACGTTTAAGGTTGAACGTTTAAGGTTGAACGTTTAAGGTTGAACGTTTAAGGTTGAACGTTTAAGGTTGAACGTTTAAGGTTGAACGTTTAAGGTTGAACGTTTAAGGTTGAACGTTTAAGGTTGAACGTTTAAGGTTGAACGTTTAAGGTTTCACGTTTAAGGTTGAACGTTTAAGGTTGAACGTTTAAGGTTGAACGTTTAAGGTTGAACGTTTAAAGTTGAACATTTAAGGTTGAATTTTTAATGTTGTAAGTTTAAGGTTGAACGTTTAAAATTGAACGTTTAAGGTTGAACGTTTAAGGTTGAACGTTTAAGGTTGAACGTTTAAGGTTGAACGTATAAGGTTGAACGTTTAATGTTGAACGTTTAAGGTTGAACGTTTAAGGTTGAACGTTTAAGGTTGAACGTTTAAGGTTTCACGTTTAAGGTTTCACGTTTAAGGTTGAACATTTAAGGTTGACTGTTTAAGGTTGAACGTTTAAGGTTGAACGTTTAATGTTGAACGTTTAAGGTTGAACGTTTAAGGTTGAACGTTTAAAATTGAATGTTTGAGGTTGAATGTTTAAGTTTGAACGTTTAATGTTGAACGTTTAAGGTTGAACGTTTAAGGTTGAACGTTTAAGGTTGAACGTTTAAGGTTGAACGTTTAAGGTTGAACGTTTAATGTTGAACGTTTAAGGTTGAACGTTTAAAATTGAACGTTTAAGGTTGAACGTTTAAGTTTGAACGTTTAATGTTGAACGTTTAATGTTGAACGTTTAATGTTGAACGTTTAAGGTTGAACGTTTAAGGTTGAACGTTTAAGGTTGAACGTTTAAGGTTTCACGTTTAAGGTTTCACGTTTAAGGTTTCACGTTTAAGGTTTCACGTTTAAGGTTTCACGTTTAAGGTTTCACGTTTAAGGTTTCACGTTTAAGGTTTCACGTTTAAGGTTTCACGTTTAAGGTTTCACGTTTAAGGTTTTACGTTTAAGGTTTCACGTTTAAGGTTTCACGTTTAAGGTTTCACGTTTAAGGTTTCACGTTTAAGGTTTCACGTTTAAGGTTGAACATTTAAGGTTGAACGTTAAAGGTTTCACGTTTAAAGTTGAACATTTAAAGTTGAACATTTAAAGTTGAACGTTTAAGGTTTCACGTTTAAGGTTTCACGTTTAAGGTTGAACATTTAAGGTTGAACGTTTAATGTTGAACGTTTAAGGTTGAACGTTTAAGGTTGAACGTTTAATGTTGAACGTTTAAGGTTGTACGTTTAAGGTTGAACGTTTAAGGTTGAACGTTTAAGGTTGAACGTTTAAGGTTGAACGTTTAAGGTTGAACGTCTAAGGTTGAACGTTTAAGGTTGAACGTTTAAGGTTGAACGTTTAAGGTTAAACATTTAAGGTTTCACGTTTAAGGTTGAACGTTTAAGGTTTCACGTTTAAGGTTGAATGTTTAAGGTTTCACGTTTAAGGTTTCACGTTTAAGGTTGAACGTTTAAGGTTGAACGTTTAAGGTTGAACGTTTAAGGTTGAACGTTTAAGGTTGAACGTTTAAGGTTGAACGTTTAAGGTTGTACGTTTAAGGTTGAACGTTTAAGGTTGAACGTTTAAGGTTGAACGTTTAAGGTTGAACGTTTAAGGTTTCACGTTTAAGGTTGAACGTTTAAGGTTGAACGTTTAAGGTTGAACGTTTAAGGTTGAACGTTTAAGGTTGAACGTTTAAGGTTGAACGTTTAAGGTTGAACGTTTAAGGTTTCACGTTTAAGGTTGAACGTTTAAGGTTGAACGTTTAAGGTTGAACGTTTAAAGTTGTACATTTAAGGTTGAATGTTTAATGTTGTAAGTTTAAGGTTGAACGTTTAAAATTGAACGTTTAAGGTTGAACGTTTAAGGTTGAACGTTTAAGGTTGAACGTTTAAGGTTGAATGTATAAGGTTGAACGTTTAATGTTGAACGTTTAAGGTTGAACGTTTAAGGTTGAACGTTTAAGGTTTCACGTTTAAGGTTTCACGTTTAAGGTTTCACGTTTAAGGTTTCACGTTTAAGGTTGAACGTTTAAGGTTGACTGTTTAAGGTTGAACGTTTAAGGTTGAACGTTTAATGTTGAACGTTTAAGGTTGAACGTTTAAGGTTGAACGTTTAAAATTGAACGTTTAAGGTTGAATGTTTAAGTTTGAACGTTTAATGTTGAACGTTTAAGGTTGAACGTTTAAGGTTGAACGTTTAAGGTTGAACGTTTAAGGTTGAACGTTTAAGGTTGAACGTTTAATGTTGAACGTTTAAGGTTGAACGTTTAAAATTGAACGTTTAAGGTTGAACGTTTAAGTTTGAACGTTTAATGTTGAACGTTTAATGTTGAACGTTTAAGGTTGAACGTTTAAGGTTGAACGTTTAAGGTTGAACGTTTAAGGTTGAACGTTTAAGGTTGAACGTTTAAGGTTTCACGTTTAAGGTTTCACGTTTAAGGTTTCACGTTTAAGGTTTCACGTTTAAGGTTTCACGTTTAAGGTTTCACGTTTAAGGTTTCACGTTTAAGGTTTCACGTTTAAGGTTTCACGTTTAATGTTTCACATTTAAGGTTTCACGTTTAAGGTTGAACATTTAAGGTTGAACGTTAAAGGTTTCACGTTTAAAGTTGAACATTTAAAGTTGAACATTTAAAGTTGAACGTTTAAGGTTTCACGTTTAAGGTTTCAAGTTTAAGGTTGAACATTTAAGGTTGAACGTTAAAGGTTTCACGTTTAAAGTTGAACATTTAAAGTTGAACGTTTAAGGTTGAACGTTTAAGGTTGAACGTTTAAGGTTGAACGTTTAAGGTTGAACGTTTAATGTTGAACGTTTAAGGTTGTACGTTTAAGGTTGAAAGTTTAAGGTTGAACATTTAAGGTTGAACGTTTAAGGTTGAACGTTTAAGGTTGAACGTATAAGGTTTCACGTTTAAGGTTGAACGTTTACAGTTTCACGTTTAAGGTTGAACGTTTAAGGTTGAACGTTTAAAGTTGAACGTTTAAGGTTGAACGTTTAATGTTGTAAGTTTAAGGTTGAACGTTTAAAATTGAACGTATAAGGTTGAACATTTAAGTTTGAACATTTAATGTTGAACGTTTAAGGTTGAACGTTTAAGGTTGAACGTTTAAGGTTGAACGTTTAAGTTTGAACATTTAATGTTGAACGTTTAATGTTGAACGTTTAAGGTTGAACGTTTAAGGTTGAACGTTTAAGGTTGAACATTTAAGGTTGAACGTTTAAGGTTGAACGTTTAAGGTTTCACGTTTAAGGTTTCACGTTAAATTTTTCACGTTTAAGGTTTCACGTTTAAGGTTTCACGTTTAAGGTTTCACGTTTAAGGTTTCACGTTTAAGGTTTCACGTTTAAGGTTGAACGTTTAAGGTTGAACGTTTAAGGTTGAACGTTTAAGGTTGAACGTTTAAGGTTGAACGTTTAAGGTTTCACGTTTAAGGTTTCACGTTTAAGGTTGAACGTTTAAGGTTGAACGTTTAAGGTTGAACGTTTAAGGTTGAACGTTTAAGGTTGAACGTTTAAGGTTGAACGTTTAAGGTTGAACGTTTAAGGTTGAACGTTTAAGGTTGAACGTTTAAGGTTGAACGTTTAAGGTTAAACATTTAAGGTTTCACGTTTAAGGTTGAACATTTAAGGTTGAACGTTTAAGGTTGCACGTTTAAGGTTGAATGTTTAAGGTTTCACGTTTAAGGTTTCACGTTTAAGGTTGAATGTTTAAGGTTTCACGTTTAAGGTTTCACGTTTAAGGTTGAACGTTTAAGGTTGAACGTTTAAGGTTGAATGTTTAAGGTTGTACGTTTAAGGTTGAACGTTTAAGGTTGAACGTTTAAGGTTGAACGTTTAAGGTTGAACGTTTAAGGTTTCACGTTTAAGGTTGAACGTTTAAGGTTGAACGTTTAAGGTTGAACGTTTAAGGTTGAATGTTTAAGGTTGAACGTTTAAGGTTGAACGTTTAAGGTTGAACGTTTAAGGTTGAACGTTTAAGGTTAAACATTTAAGGTTTCACGTTTAAGGTTGAACGTTTAAGGTTGAACGTTTAAGGTTTCACGTTTAAGGTTGAATGTTTAAGGTTTCACGTTTAAGGTTTCACGTTTAAGGTTTCACGTTTAAGGTTGAACGTTTAAGGTTGAACGTTTAAGGTTGAACGTTTAAGGTTGAACGTTTAAGGTTGAACGTTTAAGGTTGAACGTTTAAGGTTGTACGTTTAAGGTTGAACGTTTAAGGTTGAACGTTTAAGGTTGAACGTTTAAGGTTGAACGTTTAAGGTTGAACGTTTAAGGTTGAACGTTTAAGGTTGAACGTTTAAGGTTGAACGTTTAAGGTTGAACGTTTAAGGTTGAACGTTTAAGGTTTCACGTTTAAGGTTGAACGTTTAAGGTTGAACGTTTAAGGTTGAACGTTTAAGGTTGAACGTTTAAAGTTGAACATTTAAGGTTGAATGTTTAATGTTGTAAGTTTAAGGTTGAACGTTTAAAATTGAACGTTTAAGGTTGAACGTTTAAGGTTGAACGTTTAAGGTTGAACGTTTAAGGTTGAACGTATAAGGTTGAACGTTTAATGTTGAACGTTTAAGGTTGAACGTTTAAGGTTGAACGTTTAAGGTTGAACGTTTAAGGTTTCACGTTTAAGGTTTCACGTTTAAGGTTGAACGTTTAAGGTTGACTGTTTAAGGTTGAACGTTTAAGGTTGAACGTTTAATGTTGAACGTTTAAGGTTGAACGTTTAAGGTTGAACGTTTAAAATTGAACGTTTGAGGTTGAATGTTTAAGTTTGAACGTTTAATGTTGAACGTTTAAGGTTGAACGTTTAAGGTTGAACGTTTAAGGTTGAACGTTTAAGGTTGAACGTTTAAGGTTGAACGTTTAATGTTGAACGTTTAAGGTTGAACGTTTAAAATTGAACGTTTAAGGTTGAACGTTTAAGTTTGAACGTTTAATGTTGAACGTTTAATGTTGAACGTTTAATGTTGAACGTTTAAGGTTGAACGTTTAAGGTTGAACGTTTAAGGTTGAACGTTTAAGGTTGAACGTTTAAGGTTTCACGTTTAAGGTTTCACGTTTAAGGTTTCACGTTTAAGGTTTCACGTTTAAGGTTTCACGTTTAAGGTTTCATGTTTAAGGTTTCACGTTTAAGGTTTCACGTTTCAGGTTTCACGTTTAAGGTTTCACGTTTAAGGTTTCACGTTTAAGGTTTCACGTTTAAGGTTTCACGTTTAAGGTTTCACGTTTAAGGTTTCACGTTTAAGGTTGAACATTTAAGGTTGAACGTTAAAGGTTTCACGTTTAAAGTTGAACATTTAAAGTTGAACATTTAAAGTTGAACGTTTAAGGTTTCACGTTTAAGGTTTCACGTTTAAGGTTGAACATTTAAGGTTGAACGTTAAAGGTTTCACGTTTAAAGTTGAACATTTAAAGTTGAACGTTTAATGTTGAACGTTTAAGGTTGAACGTTTAAGGTTGAACGTTTAATGTTGAACGTTTAAGGTTGTACGTTTAAGGTTGAAAGGTTAAGGTTGAACATTTAAGGTTGAACGTTTAAGGTTGAACGTTTAAGGTTTCACGTTTAAGGTTGAACGTTTAAGGTTTCACGTTTAAGGTTGAACGTTTAAGGTTGAACGTTTAAGGTTGAACGTTTAAGGTTGAACGTTTAAGGTTGAACGTTTAAGGTTGAACGTTTAAGGTTGAACGTTTAAGGTTGAACGTTTAAGGTTGAACGTTTAAGGTTAAACATTTAAGGTTTCACGTTTAAGGTTGAACGTTTAAGGTTGAACGTTTAAGGTTTCACGTTTAAGGTTGAATGTTTAAGGTTTCACGTTTAAGGTTTCACGTTTAAGGTTTCACGTTTAAGGTTGAACGTTTAAGGTTGAACGTTTAAGGTTGAACGTTTAAGGTTGAACGTTTAAGGTTGAACGTTTAAGGTTGAACGTTTAAGGTTGTACGTTTAAGGTTGAACGTTTAAGGTTGAACATTTAAGGTTGAACGTTTAAGGTTGAACGTTTAAGGTTTCACGTTTAAGGTTGAACGTTTAAGGTTGAACGTTTAAGGTTGAACGTTTAAGGTTGAACGTTTAAGGTTGAACGTTTAAGGTTGAACGTTTAAGGTTGAACGTTTAAGGTTTCACGTTTAAGGTTGAACGTTTAAGGTTGAACGTTTAAGGTTGAACGTTTAAAGTTGAACATTTAAGGTTGAATGTTTAATGTTGTAAGTTTAAGGTTGAACGTTTAAAATTGAACGTTTAAGGTTGAACGTTTAAGGTTGAACGTTTAAGGTTGAACGTTTAAGGTTGAACGTATAAGGTTGAACGTTTAAGGTTGAACGTTTAATGTTGAACGTTTAAGGTTGAACGTTTAAAATTGAACGTTTAAGGTTGAACGTTTAAGTTTGAACGTTTAATGTTGAACGTTTAATGTTGAACGTTTAAGGTTGAACGTTTAAGGTTGAACGTTTAAGGTTGAACGTTTAAGGTTGAACGTTTAAGGTTTCACGTTTAAGGTTTCACGTTTAAGGTTTCACGTTTAAGGTTTCACGTTTAAGGTTTCACGTTTAAGGTTTCACGTTTAAGGTTTCACGTTTAAGGTTTCACGTTTAAGGTTTCACGTTTAAGGTTTCACGTTTAATGTTTCACATTTAAGGTTTCACGTTTAAGGTTGAACATTTAAGGTTGAACGTTAAAGGTTTCACGTTTAAAGTTGAACATTTAAAGTTGAACATTTAAAGTTGAACGTTTAAGGTTTCACGTTTAAGGTTTCACGTTTAAGGTTGAACATTTAAGGTTGAACGTTAAAGGTTTCACGTTTAAAGTTGAACATTTAAAGTTGAACGTTTAAGGTTGAACGTTTAAGGTTGAACGTTTAAGGTTGAACGTTTAAGGTTGAACGTTTAATGTTGAACGTTTAAGGTTGTACGTTTAAGGTTGAAAGTTTAAGGTTGAACATTTAAGGTTGAACGTTTAAGGTTGAACGTTTAAGGTTGAACGTATAAGGTTTCACGTTTAAGGTTGAACGTTTACGGTTTCACGTTTAAGGTTGAACGTTTAAGGTTGAACGTTTAAAGTTGAACGTTTAAGGTTGAACGTTTAATGTTGTAAGTTTAAGGTTGAACGTTTAAAATTGAACGTATAAGGTTGAACATTTAAGTTTGAACATTTAATGTTGAACGTTTAAGGTTGAACGTTTAAGGTTGAACGTTTAAGGTTGAACGTTTAAGTTTGAACATTTAATGTTGAACGTTTAATGTTGAACGTTTAAGGTTGAACGTTTAAGGTTGAACGTTTAAGGTTGAACATTTAAGGTTGAACGTTTAAGGTTGAACGTTTAAGGTTGAACGTTTAAGGTTTCACGTTTAAGGTTTCACGTTAAATTTTTCACGTTTAAGGTTTCACGTTTAAGGTTTCACGTTTAAGGTTTCACGTTTAAGGTTTCACGTTTAAGGTTTCACGTTTAAGGTTTCACGTTTAAGGTTGAACGTTTAAGGTTGAACGTTTAAGGTTGAACGTTTAAGGTTGAACGTTTAAGGTTGAACGTTTAAGGTTTCACGTTTAAGGTTGAACGTTTAAGGTTGAACGTTTAAGGTTGAACGTTTAAGGTTGAACGTTTAAGGTTGAACGTTTAAGGTTGAACGTTTAAGGTTGAACGTTTAAGGTTGAACGTTTAAGGTTGAACGTTTAAGGTTGAACGTTTAAGGTTAAACATTTAAGGTTTCACGTTTAAGGTTGAACATTTAAGGTTGAACGTTTAAGGTTGCACGTTTAAGGTTGAATGTTTAAGGTTTCACGTTTAAGGTTTCACGTTTAAGGTTGAATGTTTAAGGTTTCACGTTTAAGGTTTCACGTTTAAGGTTGAACGTTTAAGGTTGAACGTTTAAGGTTGAATGTTTAAGGTTGTACGTTTAAGGTTGAACGTTTAAGGTTGAACGTTTAAGGTTGAACGTTTAAGGTTGAACGTTTAAGGTTTCACGTTTAAGGTTGAACGTTTAAGGTTGAACGTTTAAGGTTGAACGTTTAAGGTTGAATGTTTAAGGTTGAACGTTTAAGGTTGAACGTTTAAGGTTGAACGTTTAAGGTTGAACGTTTAAGGTTAAACATTTAAGGTTTCACGTTTAAGGTTGAACGTTTAAGGTTGAACGTTTAAGGTTTCACGTTTAAGGTTGAATGTTTAAGGTTTCACGTTTAAGGTTTCACGTTTAAGGTTTCACGTTTAAGGTTGAACGTTTAAGGTTGAACGTTTAAGGTTGAACGTTTAAGGTTGAACGTTTAAGGTTGAACGTTTAAGGTTGAACGTTTAAGGTTGTACGTTTAAGGTTGAACGTTTAAGGTTGAACGTTTAAGGTTGAACGTTTAAGGTTTCACGTTTAAGGTTGAACGTTTAAGGTTGAACGTTTAAGGTTGAACGTTTAAGGTTGAACGTTTAAAGTTGAACATTTAAGGTTGAATGTTTAATGTTGTAAGTTTAAGGTTGAACGTTTAAAATTGAACGTTTAAGGTTGAACGTTTAAGGTTGAACGTTTAAGGTTGAACGTTTAAGGTTGAACGTATAAGGTTGAACGTTTAATGTTGAACGTTTAAGGTTGAACGTTTAAGGTTGAACGTTTAAGGTTGAACGTTTAAGGTTTCACGTTTAAGGTTTCACGTTTAAGGTTGAACGTTTAAGGTTGACTGTTTAAGGTTGAACGTTTAAGGTTGAACGTTTAATGTTGAACGTTTAAGGTTGAACGTTTAAGGTTGAACGTTTAAAATTGAACGTTTGAGGTTGAATGTTTAAGTTTGAACGTTTAATGTTGAACGTTTAAGGTTGAACGTTTAAGGTTGAACGTTTAAGGTTGAACGTTTAAGGTTGAACGTTTAAGGTTGAACGTTTAATGTTGAACGTTTAAGGTTGAACGTTTAAAATTGAACGTTTAAGGTTGAACGTTTAAGTTTGAACGTTTAATGTTGAACGTTTAATGTTGAACGTTTAATGTTGAACGTTTAAGGTTGAACGTTTAAGGTTGAACGTTTAAGGTTGAACGTTTAAGGTTGAACGTTTAAGGTTTCACGTTTAAGGTTTCACATTTAAGGTTTCACGTTTAAGGTTTCACGTTTAAGGTTTCACGTTTAAGGTTTCACGTTTAAGGTTTCACGTTTAAGGTTTCACGTTTCAGGTTTCACGTTTAAGGTTTCACGTTTAAGGTTTCACGTTTAAGGTTTCACGTTTAAGGTTTCACGTTTAAGGTTTCACGTTTAAGGTTTCACGTTTAAGGTTGAACATTTAAGGTTGAACGTTAAAGGTTTCACGTTTAAAGTTGAACATTTAAAGTTGAACATTTAAAGTTGAACGTTTAAGGTTTCACGTTTAAGGTTTCACGTTTAAGGTTGAACATTTAAGGTTGAACGTTAAAGGTTTCACGTTTAAAGTTGAACATTTAAAGTTGAACGTTTAATGTTGAACGTTTAAGGTTGAACGTTTAAGGTTGAACGTTTAATGTTGAACGTTTAAGGTTGTACGTTTAAGGTTGAAAGGTTAAGGTTGAACATTTAAGGTTGAACGTTTAAGGTTGAACGTTTAAGGTTTCACGTTTAAGGTTGAACGTTTAAGGTTTCACGTTTAAGGTTGAACGTTTAAGGTTGAACGTTTAAGGTTGAACGTTTAAGGTTGAACGTTTAAGGTTGAACGTTTAAGGTTGAACGTTTAAGGTTGAACGTTTAAGGTTGAACGTTTAAGGTTGAACGTTTAAGGTTAAACATTTAAGGTTTCACGTTTAAGGTTGAACGTTTAAGGTTGAACGTTTAAGGTTTCACGTTTAAGGTTGAATGTTTAAGGTTTCACGTTTAAGGTTTCACGTTTAAGGTTTCACGTTTAAGGTTGAACGTTTAAGGTTGAACGTTTAAGGTTGAACGTTTAAGGTTGAACGTTTAAGGTTGAACGTTTAAGGTTGTACGTTTAAGGTTGAACGTTTAAGGTTGAACATTTAAGGTTGAACGTTTAAGGTTGAACGTTTAAGGTTTCACGTTTAAGGTTGAACGTTTAAGGTTGAACGTTTAAGGTTGAACGTTTAAGGTTGAACGTTTAAGGTTGAACGTTTAAGGTTGAACGTTTAAGGTTGAACGTTTAAGGTTTCACGTTTAAGGTTGAACGTTTAAGGTTGAACGTTTAAGGTTGAACGTTTAAAGTTGAACATTTAAGGTTGAATGTTTAATGTTGTAAGTTTAAGGTTGAACGTTTAAAATTGAACGTTTAAGGTTGAACGTTTAAGGTTGAACGTTTAAGGTTGAACGTTTAAGGTTGAACGTATAAGGTTGAACGTTTAATGTTGAACGTTTAAGGTTGAACGTTTAAGGTTGAACGTTTAAGGTTGAACGTTTAAGGTTTCACGTTTAAGGTTTCACGTTTAAGGTTTCACATTTAAGGTTTCACGTTTAAGGTTGAACGTTTAAGGTTGACTGTTTAAGGTTGAACGTTTAAGGTTGAACGTTTAATGTTGAACGTTTAAGGTTGAACGTTTAAGGTTGAACGTTTAAAATTGAACGTTTAAGGTTGAATGTTTAAGTTTGAACGTTTAATGTTGAACGTTTAAGGTTGAACGTTTAAGGTTGAACGTTTAAGGTTGAACGTTTAAGGTTGAACGTTTAAGGTTGAACGTTTAAGGTTGAACGTTTAATGTTGAACGTTTAAGGTTGAACGTTTAAAATTGAACGTTTAAGGTTGAACGTTTAAGTTTGAACGTTTAATGTTGAACGTTTAATGTTGAACGTTTAAGGTTGAACGTTTAAGGTTGAACGTTTAAGGTTGAACGTTTAAGGTTGAACGTTTAAGGTTTCACGTTTAAGGTTTCACGTTTAAGGTTTCATGTTTAAGGTTTCACGTTTAAGGTTTCACGTTTAAGGTTTCACGTTTAAGGTTTCACGTTTAAGGTTTCACGTTTAAGGTTTCACGTTTAAGGTTTCACGTTTAAGGTTTCACGTTTAATGTTTCACATTTAAGGTTTCACGTTTAAGGTTGAACATTTAAGGTTGAACGTTAAAGGTTTCACGTTTAAAGTTGAACATTTAAAGTTGAACATTTAAAGTTGAACGTTTAAGGTTTCACGTTTAAGGTTTCACGTTTAAGGTTGAACATTTAAGGTTGAACGTTAAAGGTTTCACGTTTAAAGTTGAACATTTAAAGTTGAACGTTTAAGGTTGAACGTTTAAGGTTGAACGTTTAAGGTTGAACGTTTAAGGTTGAACGTTTAAGGTTGAACGTTTAATGTTGAACGTTTAAGGTTGTACGTTTAAGGTTGAAAGTTTAAGGTTGAACATTTAAGGTTGAACGTTTAAGGTTGAACGTTTAAGGTTGAACGTTTAAGGTTTCACGTTTAAGGTTGAACGTTTAAGGTTTCACGTTTAAGGTTGAACGTTTAAGGTTGAACGTTTAAAGTTGAACGTTTAAGGTTGAACGTTTAGTGTTGTAAGTTTAAGGTTGAACGTTTAAAATTGAACGTATAAGGTTGAACATTTAAGTTTGAACATTTAATGTTGAACGTTTAAGGTTGAACGTTTAAGGTTGAACGTTTAAGGTTGAACGTTTAAGTTTGAACATTTAATGTTGAACGTTTAATGTTGAACGTTTAAGGTTGAACGTTTAAGGTTGAACGTTTAAGGTTGAACATTTAAGGTTTCACGTTTAAGGTTGAACGTTTAAGGTTTCACGTTTAAGGTTTCACGTTAAATTTTTCACGTTTAAGGTTTCACGTTTAAGGTTTCACGTTTAAGGTTTCACGTTTAAGGTTGAACGTTTAAGGTTGAACGTTTAAGGTTGAACGTTTAAGGTTGAACGTTTAAGGTTGAACGTTTAAGGTTGAACGTTTAAGGTTGAACGTTTAAGGTTTCACGTTTAAGGTTGAACGTTTAAGGTTGAATGTTTAAGGTTTCACGTTTAAGGTTGAACGTTTAAGGTTGAACGTTTAAGGTTTCACGTTTAAGGTTGAACGTTTAAGGTTGAATGTTTAAGGTTTCACGTTTAAGGTTGAACGTTTAAGGTTGAACGTTTAAGGTTGAACGTTTAAGGTTGAACGTTTAAGGTTTCACGTTTAAGGTTGTACGTTTAAGGTTTCACGTTTAAGGTTGAACGTTTAAGGTTGAACGTTTAAGGTTGAACGTTTAAGGTTGAACGTTTAAGGTTGAACATTTAAGGTTGAACGTTTAAGGTTGAATGTTTAAGGTTGAACATTTAAGGTTGAACGTTTAAGGTTGAACGTTTAAGGTTGAATGTTTAAGGTTGAACGTTTAAGGTTGAACGTTTAAGGTTGAACGTTTAAGGTTGAACGTTTAAGGTTGAACGTTTAAGATTGAACGTTTAAGGTTGAACATTTAATGTTGAACGTTTAAGGTTGAACGTTTAAAATTGAACGTTTAAGGTTGAACGTTTAAGTTTGAACGTTTAATGTTGAACGTTTAAGGTTGAACGTTTAAGGTTGAACGTTTAAGGTTGAACGTTTAAGGTTTCACGTTTAAGGTTTCACGTTTAAGGTTTCACGTTTAAGGTTTCACGTTTAAGGTTTCACGTTTAAGGTTTCACGTTTAAGGTTTCACGTTTTAGGTTTCACGTTTAAGGTTTCACGTTTAAGGTTTCACGTTTAAGGTTGAACGTTAAAGGTTGAATGTTTAAGGTTGAACATTTAAGGTTCAACGTTTAATGTTGAACGTTTAAGGTTGTACGTTTAAGGTTGAAAGTTTAAGGTTGAACATTTAAGGTTGAACGTTTAATGTTGAACGTTTAAGGTTGAACATTTAAGGTTTCACGTTTAAGGTTGAACGTTTAAGGTTTCACGTTTAAGGTTGAACGTTTAAGGTTTCACGTTTAAGGTTGAACGTTTAAGGTTGAACGTTTAAAGTTGAACGTTTAAGGTTGAACTTTTAATGTTGTAAGTTTAAGGTTGAACGTTTAAAATTGAACGTATAAGGTTGAACGTTTAAGTTTGAACATTTAATGTTGAACGTTTAAGTTTGAACATTTAATGTTGAACGTTTAAGGTTGAACTTTTAAGGTTGAACGTTTAAGGTTGAACGTTTAAGGTTGAACAATTAAGGTTGAACGTTTAAGGTTGAACGTTTAAGGTTTCACGTTTAATTTTTCACGTTTAAGGTTTCACGTTTAAGGTTTCACGTTTAAGGTTTCACGTTTAAGGTTGAACATTTAAGGTTGAACGTTTAAGGTTGAATGTTTAAGGTTGAACGTTTAAGGTTGAAAGTTTAAGGTTGAACGTTTAATGTTTCACGTTTAAGGTTGAACGTTTAAGGTTGAACGTTTAATGTTGAACGTTTAAGGTTGAACGTTTAAGGTTTCACGTTTAAGGTTGAACGTTTAAGGTTGAACGTTTAAGGTTGAACGTTTAAGGTTGAACGTTTAAGGTTGAACGTTTAAGGTTGAACGTTTAAGGTTGAACGTTTAAGGTTTCACGTTTAAGGTTGAACGTTTAAGGTTGAACGTTTAAAGTTGAACGTTTAAGGTTGAACGTTTAAGGTTTCACGTTTAAGGTTTCACGTTTAAGGTTTCACGTTTAATTTTTCACGTTTAAGGTTTCACGTTTAAGGTTTCACGTTTAAGGTTTCACGTTTAAGGTTTCACGTTTAAGGTTGAACATTTAAGGTTGAACGTTTAAGGTTGAACGTTTAAGGTTGAACGTTTAAGGTTGAAAGTTTAAGGTTGAACGTTTAAAGTTTCACGTTTAAGGTTGAACGTTTAAGGTTGAACGTTTAAGGTTGAACGTTTAAGGTTTCACGTTTAAGGTTGTACGTTTAAGGTTTCACGTTTAAGGTTGAACGTTTAAGGTTGAACGTTTAAGGTTGAACGTTTAAGGTTGAACGTTTAAGGTTGAACGTTTAAGGTTGAACGTTTAAGGTTGAACGTTTAAGGTTGAACGTTTAAGGTTGAACGTTTAAGGTTGAACGTTTAAGGTTGAACGTTTAAGGTTGAACGTTTAAAGTTGAACATTTAAGGTTGAACGTTTAAGATTGAACGTTTAAGGTTGAACGTTTAAGGTTGAACGTTTAAGGTTGAATGTTTAAGGTTGAACGTTTAAGGTTGAACATTTAAGGTTGAACGTTTAAGGTTTCACGTTTAAGGTTGAACATTTAAGGTTGAACGTTAAATTTTTCACGTTTAAAGTTGAACATTTAAAGTTGAACGTTTAAGGTTTCACGTTTAAGGTTTCACGTTTAAGGTTGAACATTTAAGGTTGAACGTTAAAGGTTTCACGTTTAAAGTTGAACATTTAAAGTTGAACGTTTAAGGTTGAACGTTTAAGGTTGAACGTTTAAGGTTGAACGTTTAAGGTTGAACGTTTAATGTTGAACGTTTAAGGTTGTACGTTTAAGGTTGAAAGTTTAAGGTTGAACGTTTAAGGTTGAACGTTTAAGGTTGAACGTTTAAGGTTGAACGTTTAAGGTTGAACGTTTAAGGTTGAACGTTTAAGGTTGAACGTTTAAGGTTTCACGTTTAAGGTTGAACGTTTAAGGTTTCACGTTTAAGGTTGAACGTTTAAGGTTGAATGTTTAAAGTTGAACGTTTAAGGTTGAACGTTTAATGTTGTAAGTTTAAGGTTGAACGTTTAAAATTGAACGTATAAGGTTGAACATTTAAGTTTGAACATTTAATGTTGAACGTTTAAGGTTGAACGTTTAATGTTGAACGTTTAAGTTTGAACATTTAATGTTGAACGTTTAATGTTGAACGTTTAAGGTTGAACGTTTAAGGTTGAACGTTTAAGGTTGAACATTTAAGGTTGAACGTTTAAGGTTGAACGTTTAAGGTTTCACGTTTAAGGTTTCACGTTTAAGGTTTCACGTTTAATTTTTCACGTTTAAGGTTTCACGTTTAAGGTTTCACGTTTAAGGTTTCACGTTTAAGGTTTCACGTTTAAGGTTGAACGTTTAAGGTTGAACGTTTAAGGTTGAACGTTTAAGGTTGAACGTTTAAGGTTGAACGTTTAAGGTTGAACGTTTAAGGTTTCACGTTTAAGGTTTCACGTTTAATTTTTCACGTTTAATTTTTCACGTTTAAGGTTTCACGTTTAAGGTTTCACGTTTAAGGTTTCACGTTTAAGGTTTCACGTTTAAGGTTGAACGTTTAAGGTTGAACGTTTAAGGTTGAACGTTTAAGGTTGAACGTTTAAGGTTGAACGTTTAAGGTTGAACGTTTAAGGTTGAACGTTTAAGGTTTCACGTTTAAGGTTGAACGTTTAAAGTTGAATGTTTAAGGTTTCACGTTTAAGGTTGAACGTTTAAGGTTTCACGTTTAAGGTTGTACGTTTAAGGTTTCACGTTTAAGGTTGAACGTTTAAGGTTGAACGTTTAAGGTTGAACGTTTAAGGTTGAACGTTTAAGGTTGAACGTTTAAGGTTGAACGTTTAAGGTTGAACGTTTAAGGTTGAACGTTTAAGGTTGAACGTTTAAGGTTGAACGTTTAAGGTTGAACGTTTATGGTTGAACGTTTAAGGTTGAACGTTTAAGGTTGAACGTTTAAGGTTGAACGTTTAAGGTTGAACGTTTAAGGTTGAACGTTTAAGGTTGAACGTTTAAGGTTGAACGTTTAAGATTGAACGTTTAAGGTTGAACATTTAATGTTGAACGTTTAAGGTTGAACGTTTAAAATTGAACGTTTAAGGTTGAACGTTTAAGTTTGAACGTTTAATGTTGAACGTTTAAGGTTGAACGTTTAAGGTTGAACGTTTAAGGTTGAACGTTTAAGGTTTCACGTTTAAGGTTTCACGTTTAAGGTTTCACGTTTAAGGTTTCACGTTTAAGGTTTCACGTTTATGGTTTCACGTTTAAGGTTTCACGTTTTAGGTTTCACGTTTAAGGTTTCACGTTTAAGGTTTCACGTTTAAGGTTGAACATTAAAGGTTGAACGTTTAAGGTTGAACATTTAAGGTTGAACGTTTAATGTTGAACGTTTAAGGTTGTACGTTTAAGGTTGAAAGTTTAAGGTTGAACATTTAAGGTTGAACGTTTAATGTTGAACGTTTAAGGTTGAACGTTTAAGGTTGAACGTTTAAGGTTGAACGTTTAAGGTTTCACGTTTAAGGTTGAACGTTTAAGGTTTCACGTTTAAGGTTGAACGTTTAAGGTTGAACGTTTAAAGTTGAATGTTTAAGGTTGAACTTTTAATGTTGTAAGTTTAAGGTTGAACGTTTAAAATTGAACGTATAAGGTTGAACGTTTAAGTTTGAACATTTAATGTTGAACGTTTAAGTTTGAACATTTAATGTTGAACGTTTAAGGTTGAACGTTTAAGGTTGAACGTTTAAGGTTGAACGTTTAAGGTTGAACATTTAAGGTTGAACGTTTAAGGTTGAACGTTTAAGGTTTCACGTTTAATTTTTCACGTTTAAGGTTTCACGTTTAAGGTTTCACGTTTAAGGTTTCACGTTTAAGGTTGAACATTTAAGGTTGAACGTTTAAGGTTGAACGTTTAAGGTTGAACGTTTAATGTTGAAAGTTTAAGGTTGAACTTTTAAGGTTGAACGTTTAAGGTTGAACGTTTAAGGTTGAACGTTTAAGGTTGAACGTTTAAGGTTGAACGTTTAAGGTTGAACGTTTAAGGTTGAACGTTTAAGGTTTCACGTTTAAGGTTTCACGTTTAAGGTTGAACGTTTAAGGTTGAACGTTTAAGGTTGAACGTTTAAGGTTGAACGTTTAAGGTTGAACGTTTAAGGTTTCACGTTTAAGGTTGAACGTTTAAGGTTGAACGTTTAAGGTTGAACGTTTAAAGTTGAACGTTTAAGGTTGAACGTTTAATGTTGTAAGTTTAAGGTTGAACGTTTAAAATTGAACGTATAAGGTTGAACGTTTAAGTTTGAACATTTAATGTTGAACGTTTAAGGTTGAACGTTTAAGGTTGAACGTTTAAGGTTGAATGTTAAAGGTTGAACGTTTAAGGTTGAACATTTAAGGTTGAACGTTTAAGGTTGAACGTTTAAGGTTTCACGTTTAAGGTTTCACGTTTAATTTTTCACGTTTAAGGTTTCACGTTTAAGGTTTCACGTTTAAGGTTTCACGTTTAAGGTTTCACGTTTAAGGTTGAACATTTAAGGTTGAACGTTTAAGGTTGAACGTTTAAGGTTGAACGTTTAAGGTTGAAAGTTTAAGGTTGAACGTTTAAGGTTTCACGTTTAAGGTTGAACGTTTAAGGTTGAACGTTTAAGGTTGAACGTTTAAGGTTGAACGTTTAAGGTTTCACGTTTAAGGTTGTACGTTTAAGGTTTCACGTTTAAGGTTGAACGTTTAAGGTTGAACGTTTAAGGTTGAACGTTTAAGGTTGAACGTTTAAGGTTGAACGTTTAAGGTTGAACGTTTAAGGTTGAACGTTTAAGGTTGAACGTTTAAGGTTGAACATTTAAAGTTGAACGTTTAAGGTTGAACGTTTAAAGTTGAACATTTAAGGTTGAACGTTTAAGGTTGAACGTTTAAGGTTGAACGTTTAAGGTTGAACGTTTAATGTTGAACGTTTAACGTTGAACCTTTGAGGTTGAACGTTTAAGTTTGAACGTTTAAGGTTGAATGTTTAAGGTTGAACGTTTAAGGTTGAACATTTAAGGTTGAACGTTTAAGGTTGAACGTTTAAGGTTGAACGTTTAAGGTTGAACGTTTAAGGTTGAACGTTTAAGGTTGAATGTTTAAGGTTTCACGTTTAAGGTTGAACGTTTAAGGTTGAACGTTTAAGGTTGAACGTTTAAGGTTGAACGTTTAAAGTTGAACGTTTAAGGTTGAACGTTTAATGTTGTAAGTTTAAGGTTGAACGTATAAAATTGAACGTTTAAGGTTGAACGTTTAAGGTTGAACGTTTAAGGTTGAACGTTTAAGGTTGAACGTATAAGGTTTCACGTTTAAGGTTTCACGTTTAAGGTTGAACGTTTAAGGTTGAACGTTTAAGGTTGAACGTTTAATGTTGTAAGTTTAAGGTTGAACGTTTAAAATTGAACGTTTAAGGTTGAACGTTTAAGGTTGAACGTTTAAGGTTGAACGTTTAAGGTTGAACGTTTAAGGTTGAACGTTTAATGTTGAACGTTTAAGGTTGAACGTTTAAGGTTGAACGTTTAAGGTTGAACGTTTAAGGTTTCACGTTTAAGGTTTCACGTTTAAGGTTGAACGTTTAAGGTTGACTGTTTAAGGTTGAACGTTTAAGGTTGAACGTTTAATGTTGAACGTTTAAGGTTGAACGTTAAGGTTGAACGTTTAAAATTGAACGTTTAAGGTTGAATGTTTAAGTTTGAACGTTTAATGTTGAACGTTTAAGGTTGAACGTTTAAGGTTGAACGTTTAAGGTTGAACGTTTAAGGTTGAACGTTTAATGTTGAACGTTTAAGGTTGAACGTTTAAAATTGAACGTTTAAGTTTGAACGTTTAATGTTGAACGTTTAATGTTGAACGTTTAAGGTTGAACGTTTAAGGTTGAACGTTTAAGGTTGAACGTAGGTTTCACGTTTAAGGTTTCACGTTTAAGGTTTCACGTTTAAGGTTTCACGTTTAAGGTTTCACGTTTAAGGTTTCACGTTAAGGTTTCACGTTTAAGGTTTCACGTTTAAGGTTTCACGTTTAAGGTTTCACGTTAAGTTCACGTTAAGGTTTCACGTTTAAGGTTTCACGTTTAAGGTTTCACGTTTAAGGTTTCACATTTAAGGTTTAACGTTAAAGTTTCACGTTTAAGGTTGAACATTTAAAGTTAAACGTTTAAGGTTTCACGTTTAAGGTTCACGTTTAAGGTTGAACATTTAAGGTTGAACGTTTAAGGTTTCACGTTTAAAGTTGAACATTTAAGTTGAACGTTTAAGGTTGAACTTAAGGTTTAACTTAAGTTGAACATTTAAAGTTGAACGTTTAAGGTTGAACGTTTAAGGTTGAACGTTTAAGGTTGAACGTTTAAGGTTGAACGTTTAATGTTGAACGTTTAAGGTTGTACGTTTAAGGTTGAAAGTTTAAGGTTGAACATTTAAGGTTGAACGTTTAAGGTTGAACGTTTAAGGTTGAACGTTTAAGGTTTCACGTTTAAGGTTGAACGTTTAAGGTTTCACGTTTAAGGTTGAACGTTTAAGGTTGAACGTTTAAGGTTGAACGTTTAAAGTTGAATGTTTAAGGTTGAACGTTTAATGTTGTAAGTTTAAGGTTGAACGTTTAAAATTGAACGTATAAGGTTGAACATTTAAGTTTGAACATTTAATGTTGAACATTTAAGGTTGAACGTTTAAGGTTGAACGTTTAAGGTTGAACGTTTAAGTTTGAACATTTAATGTTGAACATTTAATGTTGAACGTTTAAGGTTGAACGTTTAAGGTTGAACGTTTAAGGTTGAACATTTAAGGTTGAACGTTTAAGGTTGAACGTTTAAGGTTTCACGTTTAAGGTTTCACGTTTAAGGTTTCACGTTTAATTTTTCACGTTTAAGGTTTCACGTTTAAGGTTTCACGTTTAAGGTTTCACGTTTAAGGTTTCACGTTTAAGGTTTCACGTTTAAGGTTTCACGTTTAAGGTTGAACGTTTAAGGTTGAACGTTTAAGGTTGAACGTTTAAGGTTGAACGTTTAAGGTTTCACGTTTAAGGTTGAACGTTTAAGGTTTCACATTTAAGGTTGAACGTTTAAGGTTGAATGTTTAAGGTTTCACGTTAAAGGTTGAACGTTTAAGGTTGAACGTTTAAGGTTTCACGTTTAAGGTTGTACGTTTAAGGTTGAACGTTTAAGGTTTCACGTTTAAGGTTGAACGTTTAAGGTTTCACGTTTAAGGTTGAACGTTTAAGGTTGAACGTTTAAGGTTGAACGTTTAAAGTTGAATGTTTAAGGTTGAACGTTTAATGTTGTAAGTTTAAGGTTGAACGTTTAAAATTGAACGTATAAGGTTGAACATTTAAGTTTGAACATTTAATGTTGAACGTTTAAGGTTGAACGTTTAAGGTTGAACGTTTAAGGTTGAACGTTTAAGTTTGAACATTTAATGTTGAACGTTTAATGTTGAACGTTTAAGGTTGAACGTTTAAGGTTGAACGTTTAAGGTTGAACATTTAAGGTTGAACGTTTAAGGTTGAACGTTTAAGGTTTCACGTTTAAGGTTTTCACGTTTAATTTTTCACGTTTAAGGTTTCACGTTTAAGGTTTCACGTTTAAGGTTTCACGTTTAAGGTTTCACGTTTAAGGTTTCACGTTTAAGGTTGAACGTTTAAGGTTGAACGTTTAAGGTTGAACGTTTAAGGTTTCACGTTTAAGGTTGAACGTTTAAGGTTTCACATTTAAGGTTGAACGTTTAAGGTTGAATGTTTAAGGTTTCACGTTAAAGGTTGAACGTTTAAGGTTGAACGTTTAAGGTTTCACGTTTAAGGTTGTACGTTTAAGGTTTCACGTTTAAGGTTGAACGTTTAAGGTTGAACGTTTAAGGTTGAACGTTTAAGGTTGAACGTTTAAGGTTGAACGTTTAAGGTTGAACGTTTAAGGTTGAACGTTTAAGGTTGAACGTTTAAGGTTGAACATTTAATGTTGAACGTTTAAGGTTGAACGTTTAAAATTGAACGTTTAAGGTTGAATGTTTAAGTTTGAACATTTAATGTTGAACGTTTAAGGTTGAACGTTTAAGGGTTGAACGTTTAAGGTTGAACGTTTAAGGTTTCACGTTTAAGGTTTCACGTTTAAGGTTTCACGTTTAAGGTTTCACGTTTAAGGTTTCACGTTTAAGGTTTCACGTTTTAGGTTTCACGTTTAAGGTTGAACGTTAAAGGTTGAACGTTTAAGGTTGAACATTTAAGGTTGAACGTTTAATGTTGAACGTTTAAGGTTGTACGTTTAAGGTTGAAAGTTTAAGGTTGAACATTTAAGGTTGAACGTTTAAGGTTGAACGTTTAAAGTTGAACATTTAAGGTTGAACGTTTAATGTTGTAAGTTTAAGGTTGAACGTTTAAAATTGAACGTTTAAGGTTGAACGTTTAATGTTGTAAGTTTAAGGTTGAACGTTTAAAATTGAACGTTTAAGGTTGAACGTTTAAGGTTGAACGTTTAAGGTTGAACGTTTAAGGTTGAACGTTTAAGGTTGAACGTTTAATGTTGAACGTTTAAGGTTGAACGTTTAAGGTTGAACGTTTAAGGTTGAACGTTTAAGGTTTCACGTTTAAGGTTTCACGTTTAAGGTTTCACGTTTAAGGTTGACTGTTTAAGGTTGAACGTTTAAGGTTGAACGTTTAATGTTGAACGTTTAAGGTTGAACGTTTAAGGTTGAACGTTTAAGGTTTCACGTTTAAGGTTGAATGTTTAAGGTTTCACGTTTAAGGTTTCACGTTTAAGGTTTCACGTTTAAGGTTGAACGTTTAAGGTTGAACATTTAAGGTTGAACGTTTAAGGTTGAACGTTTAAGGTTGTACGTTTAAGGTTGAACGTTTAAGGTTGAACGTTTAAGGTTGAACGTTTAAGGTTGAACGTTTAAGGTTTCACGTTTAAGGTTTCAGTACGTTAAGGTTGAACGTTTAATGTTGAACGTTTAAGGTTGTACGTTTAAGGTTGAAAGTTTAAGGTTGAACATTTAAGGTTGAACGTTTAAGGTTGAACGTTTAAAGTTGAACATTTAAGGTTGAACGTTTAATGTTGTAAGTTTAAGGTTGAACGTTTAAAATTGAACGTTTAAGGTTGAACGTTTAAGGTTGAACGTTTAAGGTTGAACGTTTATAAGGTTGAACGTTTAAGGTTGAACGTTTAATGTTGAACGTTTAAGGTTGAACGTTTAAGGTTGAACGTTTAAGGTTGAACGTTTAAGGTTTCACGTTTAAGGTTTCACGTTTAAGGTTTCACGTTTAAGGTTGACTGTTTAAGGTTGAACGTTTAAGGTTGAACGTTTAATGTTGAACGTTTAAGGTTGAACGTTTAAGGTTGAACGTTTAAGGTTTCACGTTTAAGGTTGAATGTTTAAGGTTTCACGTTTAAGGTTTCACGTTTAAGGTTTCACGTTTAAGGTTGAACGTTTAAGGTTGAACATTTAAGGTTGAACGTTTAAGGTTGAACGTTTAAGGTTGTACGTTTAAGGTTGAACGTTTAAGGTTGAACGTTTAAGGTTGAACGTTTAAGGTTGAACGTTTAAGGTTTCACGTTTAAGGTTTCACGTTTAAGGTTGAACGTTTAAGGTTGAACGTTTAAGGTTGAACGTTTAAGGTTGAACGTTTAAGGTTGAACGTTTAAGGTTGAACGTTTAAGGTTGAACGTTTAAGGTTGAACGTTTAAGGTTGAACGTTTAAGGTTGAACGTTTAAGGTTGAACGTTTAAAGTTGAACATTTAAGGTTGAACGTTTAATGTTGTAAGTTTAAGGTTGAACATTTAAAATTGAACGTTTAAGGTTGAACGTTTAAGGTTGAACGTTTAAGGTTGAACGTTTAAGGTTGAACGTTTAATGTTGAACGTTTAAGGTTGAACGTTTAAGGTTGAACGTTTAAGGTTGAACGTTTAAGGTTTCACGTTTAAGGTTTCACGTTTAAGGTTGAACGTTTAAGGTTGACTGTTTAAGGTTGAACGTTTAAGGTTGAACGTTTAATGTTGAACGTTTAAGGTTGAACGTTTAAGGTTGAACGTTTAAAATTGAACGTTTAAGGTTGAATGTTTAAGTTTGAACGTTTAATGTTGAACGTTTAAGGTTGAACGTTTAAGGTTGAACGTTTAAGGTTGAACGTTTAAGGTTGAACGTTTAATGTTGAACGTTTAAGGTTGAACGTTTAAAATTGAACGTTTAAGTTTGAACGTTTAATGTTGAACGTTTAATGTTGAACGTTTAAGGTTGAACGTTTAAGGTTGAACGTTTAAGGTTGAACGTTTAAGGTTGAACGTTTAAGGTTTCACGTTTAAGGTTGAACGTTTAAGGTTCTTAGTCACGTTTAAGGTTTCACGTTTAAGGTTTCACGTTTAAGGTTTCACGTTTAAGGTTTCACGTTTAAGGTTTCACGTTTAAGGTTTCACGTTTAAGGTTTCACGTTTAAGGTTTCACGTTTAAGGTTGAACATTTAAGGTTGAACGTTAAAGGTTTCACGTTTAAAGTTGAACATTTAAAGTTGAACGTTTAAGGTTTCACGTTTAAGGTTTAACGTTTAAGGTTGAACATTTAAGGTTGAACGTTAAAGGTTTCACGTTTAAAGTTGAACATTTAAAGTTGAACGTTTAAGGTTGAACGTTTAAGGTTGAACGTTTAAGGTTGAACGTTTAAGGTTGAACGTTTAATGTTGAACGTTTAAGGTTGTACGTTTAAGGTTGAATGTTTAAGGTTTCACATTTAAGGTTTCACGTTTAAGGTTGAATGTTTAAGGTTTCACGTTTAAGGTTTCACGTTTAAGGAGTTTCACGTTTAAGGTTGAATGTTTAAGGTTTAAGGTTTCACGTTTAAGGTTTCACGTTTAAGGTTGAACGTTTAAGGTTGAATGTTTAAGGTTGAACGTTTAAGGTTGTACGTTTAAGGTTGAACGTTTAAGGTTGAACGTTTAAGGTTGAACGTTTAAGGTTTCACGTTTAAGGTTTCACGTTTAAGGTTTCACGTTTAAGGTTTCACGTTTAAGGTTTCACGTTTAAGGTTTCACGTTTAAGGTTTCACGTTTAAGGTTTCACGTTTAAGGTTTCACGTTTAAGGTTTCACGTTTAAGGTTTCACGTTTTAAGGTTTCACGTTTAAGGTTCAACATTTAAGGTTGAACGTTTAAGTTTGAACATTTAATGTTGAACGTTTAATGTTGAACGTTTAAGGTTGAACGTTTAAGGTTGAACGTTTAAGGTTGAACATTTAAGGTTGAACGTTTAAGGTTGAACGTTTAAGGTTTCACGTTTAAGGTTTCACGTTTAATTTTTCACGTTTAAGGTTTCACGTTTAAGGTTTCACGTTTAAGGTTTCACGTTTAAGGTTTCACGTTTAAGGTTTCACGTTTAAGGTTGAACGTTTAAGGTTGAACGTTTAAGGTTGAACGTTTAAGGTTGAACGTTTAAGGTTGAACGTTTAAGGTTTCACGTTTAAGGTTGAACGTTTAAGGTTTCACATTTAAGGTTGAACGTTTAAGGTTGAATGTTTAAGGTTTCACGTTAAAGGTTGAACGTTTAAGGTTGAACGTTTAAGGTTTCACGTTTAAGGTTGTACGTTTAAGGTTTCACGTTTAAGGTTGAACGTTTAAGGTTGAACGTTTAAGGTTGAACGTTTAAGGTTGAACGTTTAAGGTTGAACGTTTAAGGTTGAACGTTTAAGGTTGAACGTTTAAGGTTGAACGTTTAAGGTTGAACATTTAATGTTGAACGTTTAAGGTTGAACGTTTAAAATTGAACGTTTAAGGTTGAACGTTTAAGTTTGAACATTTAATGTTGAACGTTTAAGGTTGAACGTTTAAGGTTGAACGTTTAAGGTTGAACGTTTAAGGTTTCACGTTTAAGGTTTCACGTTTAAGGTTTCACGTTTAAGGTTTCACGTTTAAGGTTTCACGTTTAAGGTTTCACGTTTTAGGTTTCACGTTTAAGGTTGAACGTTAAAGGTTGAACGTTTAAGGTTGAACATTTAAGGTTGAACGTTTAATGTTGAACGTTTAAGGTTGTACGTTTAAGGTTGAAAGTTTAAGGTTGAACATTTAAGGTTGAACGTTTAAGGTTGAACGTTTAAAGTTGAACATTTAAGGTTGAACGTTTAATGTTGTAAGTTTAAGGTTGAACGTTTAAAATTGAACGTTTAAGGTTGAACGTTTAAGGTTGAACGTTTAAGGTTGAACGTTTAAGGTTGAACGTTTAAGGTTGAACGTTTAATGTTGAACGTTTAAGGTTGAACGTTTAAGGTTGAACGTTTAAGGTTGAACGTTTAAGGTTTCACATTTAAGGTTTCACGTTTAAGGTTGAACGTTTAAGGTTGACTGTTTAAGGTTGAACGTTTAAGGTTGAACGTTTAATGTTGAACGTTTAAGGTTGAACGTTTAAGGTTGAACGTTTAAGGTTTCACGTTTAAGGTTGAATGTTTAAGGTTTCACGTTTAAGGTTTCACGTTTAAGGTTTCACGTTTAAGGTTGAACGTTTAAGGTTGAACGTTTAAGGTTGAACGTTTAAGGTTGAACGTTTAAGGTTGTACGTTTAAGGTTGAACGTTTAAGGTTGAACGTTAAGGTTGAACGTTTAAGGTTGAACATTTAAGGTTTCACGTTTAAGGTTTCACGTTTAAGGTTGAACGTTTAAGGTTGAACGTTTAAGGTTGAACGTTTAAGGTTGAACGTTTAAGGTTGAACGTTTAAGGTTGAACGTTTAAGGTTGAACGTTTAAGGTTGAACGTTTAAGGTTGAACGTTTAAGGTTGAACGTTTAAAGTTGAACATTTAAGGTTGAACGTTTAATGTTGTAAGTTTAAGGTTGAACATTTAAAATTGAACGTTTAAGGTTGAACGTTTAAGGTTGAACGTTTAAGGTTGAACGTTTAAGGTTGAACGTTTAATGTTGAACGTTTAAGGTTGAACGTTTAAGGTTGAACGTTTAAGGTTGAACGTTTAAGGTTTCACGTTTAAGGTTTCACGTTTAAGGTTGAACGTTTAAGGTTGACTGTTTAAGGTTGAACGTTTAAGGGTTGAACGTTTAATGTTGAACGTTTAAGGTTGAACGTTTAAGGTTGAACGTTTAAAATTGAACGTTTAAGGTTGAATGTTTAAGTTTGAACGTTTAATGTTGAACGTTTAAGGTTGAACGTTTAAGGTTGAACGTTTAAGGTTGAACGTTTAAGGTTGAACGTTTAATGTTGAACGTTTAAGGTTGAACGTTTAAAATTGAACGTTT
>JAUPFP010000371.1:0-28099 GCA_036925085.1 Brachycybe producta
ATTGAAGTTGAAATTGAAGTTGAAATTGAAATTGAAGTTGAAACTGAAGTTGAAGTTGAAGTTGAAATTGAAGTTGAAATTGAAGTTGTAATTGAAGTTGAAATTGAAGTTGAAATTGAAGTTGAAATTGAAGTTGAAATTGAAGTTGAAATTGAAGTTGAAATTGAAGTTGAAATTGAAGTTGAAATTGACATTGAAATTGAAGTTGAAACTGAAGTTGAAGTTGAAATTGAAGTTGAAATTGAAGTTGAAATTGAAGTTGAAATTGAAGTTGAAATTGAAGTTGAAATTGAAGTTAAAATTGAAGTTGAAGTTGAAGTTGAAATTGAAGTTGAAATTGAAGTTGTAATTGAAGTTGAAATTGAAGTTGAAATGAAGTTGAAATTGAAGTTGAAATTGAAGTTGAAATTGAAATTGAAATTGAAGTTGAAATTGAAGTTGAAATTGAAGTTGAAATTGAAGTTAAAATTGAAGTTGAAATTGAAGATGAAATTGAAGTTGAAGTTGAAGTTGTAATTGAAGTTGAAATTGAAGTTGAAACTGAAGTTGAAGTTGAAGTTGAAATTGAAGTTGAAATTGAAGTTCAAATTGAAGTTGAAATTGAAGTTGAAATTGAAGTTGAAATTAAAGTTGAAATTGAAGTTGAAATTGAAGTTGAAATTGACATTGAAATTCAAGTTGAAACTGAAGTTGAAGTTGAAATTGAAGTTGAAATTGAAGTTGAAATTGAAGTTGAAATTGAAGTTGAAATTGAAGTTGAAATTGAAGTTGAAATTGAAGATGAAATTGAAGTTGAAATTGAAGTTGAAGTTGAAATTGAAATTGAAGTTGAAATTGAAGTTGAAACTGAAGTTGAAGTTGAAGTTGAAATTGAAGTTGAAATTGAAGTTGTAATTGAAGTTGAAATTGAAGTTGAAATTGAAGTTGAAATTGAAGTTGAAATTGAAGTTGAAATTGAAGTTGAAATTGAAGTTGAAAACTGAAGTTGAAGTTGAAGTTGAAATTGAAGTTGAAATTGAAGTTCAAATTGAAGTTGAAATTGAAGTTGAAATTGAAGTTGAAATTAAAGTTGAAATTGAAGTTGAAATTGAAGTTAAAATTGAAGTTTAAGTTTAAGTTAAGGTTAAAGTTGAAGTTGAATTTTGAATTTGAAGTTGAACTTGAAGATGAAGTTGAAGTTGAAGTTAAGTTTGAAATTGAAGTTGAAGTTGTAGTTGAAATTGAAGTTGAAATTGAAGTTGAAATTGAAGTTGAAATTGAAGTTGAAATTGAAGTTGAAATTGAAGTTGAAATTGAAGTTGAAATTGAAGTTGAAATTGAAGTTAAAATTGAAGTTGAAGTTGAAGTTGAAATTGAAGTTGAAATTGAAGTTGTAATTGAAGTTGAAATTGAAGTTGAAATTGAAGTTGAAATTGAAGTTGAAATTGAAGTTGAAATTGAAATTGAAATTGAAGTTGAAATTGAAGTTGAAATTGAAGTTGAAATTGAAGTTAAAATTGAAGTTGAAATTGAAGATTAAATTGAAGTTGAAGTTGAAGTTGTAATTGAAGTTGAAATTGAAGTTGAAACTGAAGTTGAAGTTGAAGTTAAAATTGAAGTTGAAATTGAAGTTCAAATTGAAGTTGAAATTGAAGTTGAAATTAAAGTTGAAATTGAAGTTGAAATTGAAGTTGAAATTGAAGTTAAAATTGAAGTTTAAGTTTAAGTTAAGGTTAAAGTTGAAGTTGAATTTGAATTTGAAGTTGAACTTGAAGATGAAGTTGAAGTTGAAGTTTAGTTTGAAATTGAAGTTGAAGTTGAAGTTGAAATTGAAGTTGAAATTGAAGTTGAAATTGAAGTTGAAATTGAAGTTGAAATTGAAGTTGAAATTGAAGTTGAAATTGAAGTTGAAATTGAAGTTGAAATTGAAGTTGAAATTGAAGTTGAAATTGAAATTGAAGTTGAAACTGAAGTTGAAGTTGAAGTTGAAATTGAAGTTGAAATTGAAGTTGTAATTGAAGTTGAAATTGAAGTTGAAATTGAAGTTGAAATTGAAGTTGAAATTGAAGTTGAAATTGAAGTTGAAATTGAAGTTGAAATTGAAGTTGAAATTGACATTGAAATTGAAGTTGAAACTGAAGTTGAAGTTGAAATTGAAGTTGAAATTGAAGTTGAAATTGAAGTTGAAATTGAAGTTGAAATTGAAGTTGAAATTGAAGTTAAAATTGAAGTTGAAGTTGAAGTTGAAATTGAAGTTGAAATTGAAGTTGTAATTGAAGTTGAAATTGAAGTTGAAATTGAAGTTGAAATTGAAGTTGAAATTGAAGTTGAAATTGAAATTGAAATTGAAGTTGAAATTGAAGTTGAAATTGAAGTTGAAATTGAAGTTAAATTGAAGTTGAAATTGAAGATGAAATTGAAGTTGAAGTTGAAGTTGTAATTGAAGTTGAAATTGAAGTTGAAACTGAAGTTGAAGTTGAAGTTGAAATTGAAGTTGAAATTGAAGTTCAAATTGAAGTTGAAATTGAAGTTGAAATTGAAGTTGAAATTAAAGTTGAAATTGAAGTTGAAATTGAAGTTGAAATTGAAGTTAAAATTGAAGTTTAAGTTTAAGTTGAAGGTTAAAGTTGAAGTTGAATTTGAATTTGAAGGTTGAACTTGAAGATGAAGTTGAAGTTGAAGTTTAGTTTGAAATTGAAGTTGAAGTTAAGTTTGAAATTGAAGTTGACATTGAAGTTGAAATTGAAGTTGAAATTGAAGTTAAAGTTGAAGTTGAAATTGAAGTTGAAATTGACATTGAAATTCAAGTTGAAACTGAAGTTGAAGTTGAAATTGAAGTTGAAATTGAAGTTGAAATTGAAGTTGAAATTGAAGTTGAAATTGAAGTTGAAATTGAAGTTGAAATTGAAGTTGAAATTGAAGTTGAAATTGAAGTTGAAATTGAAGTTGAAATTGAAGTTGAAATTGAAGTTGAAATTGAAGTTGAAATTGAAGTTGAAACTGAAGTTGAAGTTGAAGTTGAAATTGAAGTTGAAATTGAAGTTCAAATTGAAGTTGAAATTGAAGTTGAAATTGAAGTTGAAATTAAAGTTGAAATTGAAGTTGAAATTGAAGTTAAAATTGAAGTTTAAGTTTAAGTTAAGGTTAAAGTTGAAGTTGAATTTGAATTTGAAGTTGAACTTGAAGATGAAGTTGAAGTTGAAGTTAAGTTTGAAATTGAAGTTGAAGTTGTAGTTGAAATTGAAGTTGAAATTGAAGTTGAAATTGAAGTTGAAATTGAAGTTGAAATTGACATTGAAATTGAAGTTGAAACTGAAGTTGAAGTTGAAATTGAAGTTGAAATTGAAGTTGAAATTGAAGTTGAAATTGAAGTTGAAATTGAAGTTGAAATTGAAGTTAAAATTGAAGTTGAAGTTGAAGTTGAAATTGAAGTTGAAATTGAAGTTGTAATTGAAGTTGAAATTGAAGTTGAAATTGAAGTTGAAATTGAAGTTGAAATTGAAGTTGAAATTGAAATTGAAATTGAAGTTGAAATTGAAGTTGAAATTGAAGTTGAAATTGAAGTTAAAATTGAAGTTGAAATTGAAGATGAAATTGAAGTTGAAGTTGAAGTTGTAATTGAAGTTGAAATTGAAGTTGAAACTGAAGTTGAAGTTGAAGTTAAAATTGAAGTTGAAATTGAAGTTCAAATTGAAGTTGAAATTGAAGTTGAAATTAAAGTTGAAATTGAAGTTGAAATTGAAGTTGAAATTGAAGTTAAAATTGAAGTTTAAGTTTAAGTTAAGGTTAAAGTTCAAGTTGAATTTGAATTTGAAGTTGAACTTGAAGATGAAGTTGAAGTTGAAGTTTAGTTTGAAATTGAAGTTGAAGTTGAAGTTGAAATTGAAGTTGAAATTGAAGTTGAAATTGAAGTTGAAATTGAAGTTGAAATTGAAGTTGAAATTGAAGTTGAAATTGAAGTTGAAATTGAAGTTGAAATTGAAGTTGAAATTGAAGTTGAAATTGAAGTTGAAATTGAAATTGAAGTTGAAACTGAAGTTGAAGTTGAAGTTGAAATTGAAGTTGAAATTGAAGTTGTAATTGAAGTTGAAATTGAAGTTGAAATTGAAGTTGAAATTGAAGTTGAAATTGAAGTTGAAATTGAAGTTGAAATTGAAGTTGAAATTGAAGTTGAAATTCACATTGAAATTGAAGTTGAAACTGAAGTTGAAGTTGAAATTGAAGTTGAAATTGAAGTTGAAATTGAAGTTGAAATTGAAGTTGAAATTGAAGTTGAAATTGAAGTTGAAATTGAAGTTAAAATTGAAGTTGAAGTTGAAGTTGAAATTGAAGTTGAAATTGAAGTTGTAATTGAAGTTGAAATTGAAGTTGAAATTGAAGTTGAAATTGAAGTTGAAATTGAAGTTGAAATTGAAATTGAAATTGAAGTTGAAATTGAAGTTGAAATTGAAGTTGAAATTGAAGTTAAAATTGAAGTTGAAATTGAAGATGAAATTGAAGTTGAAGTTGAAGTTGTAATTGAAGTTGAAATTGAAGTTGAAACTGAAGTTGAAGTTGAAGTTGAAATTGAAGTTGAAATTGAAGTTCAAATTGAAGTTGAAATTGAAGTTGAAATTGAAGTTGAAATTAAAGTTGAAATTGAAGTTGAAATTGAAGTTGAAATTGAAGTTAAAATTGAAGTTTAAGTTTAAGTTAAGGTTAAAGTTGAAGTTGAATTTGAATTTGAAGTTGAACTTGAAGATGAAGTTGAAGTTGAAGTTTAGTTTGAAATTGAAGTTGAAGTTAAGTTTGAAATTGAAGTTGACATTGAAGTTGAAATTGAAGTTGAAATTGAAGTTAAAGTTGAAGTTGAAATTGAAGTTGAAATTGACATTGAAATTCAAGTTGAAACTGAAGTTGAAGTTGAAATTGAAGTTGAAATTGAAGTTGAAATTGAAGTTGAAATTGAAGTTGAAATTGAAGATAAAATTGAAGTTGAAATTGAAGTTGAAGTTGAAATTGAAATTGAAGTTGAAATTGAAGTTGAAACTGAAGTTGAAGTTGAAGTTGAAATTGAAGTTGAAATTGAAGTTGTAATTGAAGTTGAAATTGAAGTTGAAATTGAAGTTGAAATTGAAGTTGAAATTGAAGTTGAAATTGAAGTTGAAATTGAAGTTGAAACTGAAGTTGAAGTTGAAGTTGAAATTGAAGTTGAAATTGAAGTTCAAATTGAAGTTGAAATTGAAGTTGAAATTGAAGTTGAAATTAAAGTTGAAATTGAAGTTGAAATTGAAGTTAAAATTGAAGTTTAAGTTTAAGTTAAGGTTAAAGTTGAAGTTGAATTTGAATTTGAAGTTGAACTTGAAGATGAAGTTGAAGTTGAAGTTAAGTTTGAAATTGAAGTTGAAGTTGTAGTTGAAATTGAAGTTGAAATTGAAGTTGAAATTGAAGTTGAAATTGAAGTTGAAATTGAAGTTGAAATTGAAGTTGAAATGAAGTTGAAGTTGAAGTTGAAGTTAAAGTTGAAGTTGAAGTTAAAGTTAAAGTTGAAGTTGAAGTTGGAGTTGAAGTTGAAGTTAAAGTTGAATTTGAAGTTAAGTAAAAGTTGAAGTTAAAGTTGAAGTTGAAGGAGAAGTTGAAGTTGAAGTTAAGTTTGAAATTGAAGTTGACATTGAAGTTGAAATTGAAGTTGAAATTGAAGTTAAAGTTGAAGTTGAAATTGAAGTTGAAATTGACATTGAAATTGAAGTTGAAACTGAAGTTGAAGTTGAAATTGAAGTTGAAATTGAAGTTGAAATTGAAGTTGAAATTGAAGTTGAAATTGAAGTTGAAATTGAAGTTAAAATTGAAGTTGAAATTGAAGTTGAAATTGAAGTTGAAGTTGAAATTGAAATTGAAGTTGAAATTGAAGTTGAAACTGAAGTTGAAGTTGAAGTTGAAAATGAAGTTGAAATTGAAGTTGTAATTGAAGTTGAAATTGAAGTTGAAATTGAAGTTGAAATTGAAGTTGAAATTGAAGTTGAAATTGAAGTTGAAATTGAAGTTGAAATTGAAGTTAAAATTGAAGTTTAAGTTTAAGTTAAGGTTAAAGTTGAAGTTGAAATTGAAATTGAAGTTGAAATTGAAGTTGAAACTGAAGTTGAAGTTGAAGTTGAAATTGAAGTTGAAATTGAAGTTGTAATTGAAGTTGAAATTGAAGTTGAAATTGAAGTTGAAATTGAAGTTGAAATTGAAGTTGAAATTGAAGTTGAAATTGAACGTTAAAATTGAAGTTAAAATTGAAGTTGAAATTGAATATGAAATTGAAGTTGAAGTTGAAGTTGAAATTGAAGTTGAAATTGAAGTTGAAACTGAAGTTGAAGTTGAAGTTGAAATTGAAGTTCAAATTGAAGTTGAAATTGAAGTTGAAATTGAAGTTAAAATTGAAGTTTAAGTTTAAGTTAAGGTTAAAGTTGAAGTTGAAATTGAAATTGAAGTTGAAATTGAAGTTGAAACTGAATTTGAAGTTGAAGTTGAAATTGAAGTTGAAACTGAAGTTGTAATTGAAGTTGAAATTGAAGTTGAAATTGAAGTTGAAATTGAAGTTGAAATTGAAGTTGAAATTGAAGTTGAAATTGAAGTTGAAATTGAAGTTGAAATTGAAGTTGAAATTGAAGTTGAAATTGAAGTTAAAATTGAAGTTGAAATTGAAGTTGAAATTGAAGTTGAAATTGAAGTTGAAGTTGAAGTTGAAATTGAAGTTGAAATTGAAGTTGAAATTGAAGTTGAAACTGAAGTTGAAGTTGAAGTTGAAATTGAAGTTGAAATTGAAGTTCAAATTGAAGTTGAAATTGAAGTTGAAATTGAAGTTGAAATTAAAGTTGAAATTGAAGTTGAAATTGAAGTTAAAATTGAAGTTTAAGTTTAAGTTAAGGTTAAAGTTGAAGTTGAATTTGAATTTGAAGTTGAACTTGAAGATGAAGTTGAAGTTGAAGTTAAGTTTGAAATTGAAGTTGAAGTTGAAGTTGAAATTGAAGTTGAAATTGAAGTTGAAATTGAAGTTGAAATTGAAGTTGAAATTGAAGTTGAAATTGAAGTTGAAATTGAAGTTGAAATTGAAGTTGAAATTGAAGTTGAAATTGAAGTTGAAATTGAAGTTGAAGTTGAAGTTGAAGTTAAAGTTGAAGTTGAAGTTAAAGTTAAAGTTGAAGTTGAAGTTGGAGTTGAAGTTGAAGTTAAAGTTGAAGTTGAAGTTAAGTAAAAGTTGAAGTTAAAGTTGAAGTTGAAGTTGAAGTTGAAGTTGAAGTTGAAGTTGAAGTTAAATTAAAAAGTCCAAGTTGAAGTCCATGATGAAGTCGAAGTTCAAATCGAAAAGAAATTGAAGTTGAAATTGAAGTTGAAATTGAAGTTGAAATTGAAGTTGAAATTGAAGTTGAAATTGAAGTTAAAATTGAAGTTTAAGTTTAAGTTGAAGTTAAAGTTGAAGTTGAAGTTAAATTTGAAGTTGAACTTGAAGGAGAAGTTGAAGTTGAAGTTAAGTTTGAAATTGAAGTTGACATTGAAGTTGAAATTGAAGTTGAAATTGAAGTTAAAGTTGAAGTTGAAATTGAAGTTGAAATTGACATTGAAATTGAAGTTGAAACTGAAGTTGAAGTTGAAATTGAAGTTGAAATTGAAGTTGAAATTGAAGTTGAAATTGAAGTTGAAATTGAAGTTGAAATTGAAGTTGAAATTGAAGTTAAAATTGAAGTTGAAATTGAAGTTGAAATTGAAGTTGAAGTTGAAATTGAAATTGAAGTTGAAATTGAAGTTGAAACTGAAGTTGAAGTTGAAGTTGAAATTGAAGTTGAAATTGAAGTTGTAATTGAAGTTGAAATTGAAGTTGAAATTGAAGTTGAAATTGAAGTTGAAATTGAAGTTGAAATTGAAGTTGAAATTGAAGTTGAAATTGAAGTTGAAATTGAAGTTAAAATTGAAGTTTAAGTTTAAGTTAAGGTTAAAGTTGAAGTTGAAATTGAAATTGAAGTTGAAATTGAAGTTGAAACTGAAGTTGAAGTTGAAGTTGAAATTGAAGTTGAAATTGAAGTTGTAATTGAAGTTGAAATTGAAGTTGAAATTGAAGTTGAAATTGAAGTTGAAATTGAAGTTGAAATTGAAGTTAAAATTGAAGTTAAAAATTGAAGTTGAAATTGAATATGAAATTGAAGTTGAAGTTGAAGTTGAAATTGAAGTTGAAATTGAAGTTGAAACTGAAGTTGAAGTTGAAGTTGAATTTGAAGTTCAAATTGAAGTTGAAATTGAAGTTGAAATTGAAGTTAAAATTGAAGTTTAAGTTTAAGTTAAGGTTAAAGTTGAAGTTGAAATTGAAATTGAAGTTGAAATTGAAGTTGAAACTGAATTTGAAGTTGAAGTTGAAATTGAAGTTGAAATTGAAGTTGTAATTGAAGTTGAAATTGAAGTTGAAATTGAAGTTGAAATTGAAGTTGAAATTGAAGTTGAAATTGAAGTTGAAATTGAAGTTGAAATTGAAGTTGAAATTGAAGTTGAAATTGAAGTTGAAATTGAAGTTAAAATTGAAGTTGAAATTGAAGTTGAAATTGAAGTTGAAGTTGAAGTTGAAATTGAAGTTGAAATTGAAGTTGAAATTGAAGTTGAAACTGAAGTTGAAATTGAAGTTGAAATTGAAGTTGAAATTGAAGTTCAAATTGAAGTTGAAATTGAAGTTGAAATTGAAGTTGAAATTAAAGTTGAAATTGAAGTTGAAATTGAAGTTAAAATTGAAGTTTAAGTTTAAGTTAAGGTTAAAGTTGAAGTTGAATTTGAATTTGAAGTTGAACTTGAAGATGAAGTTGAAGTTAAGTTTGAAATTGAAGTTGAAGTTGAAGTTGAAATTGAAGTTGAAATTGAAGTTGAAATTGAAGTTGAAATTGAAGTTGAAATTGAAGTTGAAATTGAAGTTGAAATTGAAGTTGAAATTGAAGTTGAAATTGAAGTTGAAATTGAAGTAAAATTGAAGTTAAAATTGAAGTTTAAGTTGAAGTTGAAGTTAAAGTTGAAGTTGAAGTTAAAGTTAAAGTTGAAGTTGAAGTTGGAGTTGAAGTTGAAGTTAAAGTTGAAGTTGAAGTTAAGTAAAAGTTGAAGTTAAAGTTGAAGTTGAAGTTGAAGTTGAAGTTGAAGTTGAAGTTGAAGTTAAATTAAAAAGTCCAAGTTGAAGTCCCATGATGAAGTCGAAGTTCAAATCGAAAAGAAATTGAAGTTGAAATTGAAGTTGAAATTGAAGTTGAAATTGAAGTTGAAATTGAAGTTGAAATTGAAGTTGAAATTGAAGTTGAAATTGAAGTTGAAATTGAAGTTGAAATTGAAGTTGAAATTGAAGTTGAAATTGAAGTTGAAATTGAAGTTAAAATTGAAGTTGAAATTGAAGTTGAAATTGAAGTTGAAGTTGAAATTGAAATTGAAGTTGAAATTGAAGTTGAAACTGAAGTTGAAGTTGAAGTTGAAATTGAAGTTGAAATTGAAGTTGAAATTGAAGTTGAAATTAAAGTGAAATTGCAGTTGAAAATGAAGTTGAAATATAAGTTGAAATTGAAGTTGAAATTGGAGTTGAAATTGAAGTTGTAATTGAAGTTGAAATTGAAGTTAAAATTGAAGTTTAAGTTTGAGTTAAGGTTAAAGTTGAAGTTGAAGTTCAATTTGAAGTTGAACTTGAAGGTGAAGTTGAAGTTGAAGTTGAAATTGAAGATAAAGTTGAAGTTGAAATTGAAGTTGAAATTGAAGTTGAAGTTGAATTTGAAGTTGAACTTGAAAGTGAATTTGAAGTTGAAGTTGAAGTTAAGCTGAAGTTGAAGTTAAGTTTGAAATTGAAGTTAAAGTTGAAATTGAAGTTGAAATTGAAGTTGAAAATGAAGTTGAAATTGAAGTTGAAATTGAAGTTAAAATTGAAGTTAAAATTGAAGTTGAAATTGAAGTTGAAATTGAAGTTGAAATTGAAGTTGAAATTGATGTTGAAATTGAAGTTAAAATTGAAGTTTAAGTTTAAGTTGAAGTTAAAGTTGAAGTTGAAGTTAAATTTGAAGTTGAACTTGAAGGTGAAGTTGAAGTTGAAGTTAAGTTTGAAATTGAAGTTGACATTGAAATTGAAGTTGACATTGAAATTGAAGTTGACATTGAAATTGAAGTTGAAATTGAAGTTGAAATTGAAGTTGAAATTGAAGTTGAAATTGAAGTTGAAATTGAAGTTGAAACTGAAGTTGAAGTTGAAATTGAAGTTGAAATTGAAGTTGAAATTGAAGTTGAAATTGAAGTTGAAATTGAAGTTGAAATTGAAGTTGAAATTGAAGTTGAAGTTGAATTTGAAGTTAAAATTGAAGTTTAATTTGAAATTGAAGTTGAAATTGAAGTTGAAGTTGAAGTTGAATTTCAAGTTGAAATTGAAGTTAAGGTTTAATTGAAGTTAAAGTTGAAGTTGAAGTTGAATTTGAAGTTGAACTTGAAAGTGAAGTTAAAGTTGAAGTTAAAGTTAAGTTGAAGTTGAAGTTAAGTTTGAAATTGAAATGGAAGTTGAAATTGACATTGAAATTAAAGTTGAAACTGAAGTTGAAATTGAAGTTGTAATTGAAGTTGAAATTGAAGTTGAAATTGAAGTTGAAATTGAAGTTGAAATTGAAGTTGAAATTGAAGTTAAAATTGAAGTTGAAATTGAAGTTGAAATTGAAGTTAAAATTGATGTTGAAATTGAAGTTGAATTTGAAGTTGAAATTGAAGTTGAAATTAAAGTTAAAATTGAAGTTGAAATTGAAGTTTAAATTGAAGTTGAAATTGAAGTTAAAATTGAAGTTGAAATTGAAGTTGAAATTGAAGTTAAAATTGATGTTGAAATTGAAGTTGAAATTGAAGTTAAAATTGAAGTTGAATTTGAAGTTGAACTTGAAAGTGAAGTTAAAGTTGAAGTTAAAGTTAAGTTGAAGTTGAAGTTAAGTTTGAAATTGAAATGGAAGTTGAAATTGACATTGAAATTAAAGTTGAAACTGAAGTTGAAATTGAAGTTGTAATTGAAGATGAAATTGAAGTTGAAATTGAAGTTGAAATTGAAGTTGAAATTGAAGTTGAAATTGAAGTTAAAATTGAAGTTGAAATTGAAGTTGAAATTGAAGTTAAAATTGATGTTGAAATTGAAGTTGAATTTGAAGTTGAAATTGAAGTTGAAATTGAAGTTAAAATTGAAGTTGAAATTGAAGTTGAAATTGAAGTTGAAATTAAAGTTGAAATTGAAGTTGAAATTGAAGTTAAAATTGAAGTTTAAGTTTAAGTTAAGGTTAAAGTTGAAGTTGAATTTGAATTTGAAGTTGAACTTGAAGATGAAGTTGAAGTTGAAGTTAAGTTTGAAATTGAAGTTGAAGTTGAAGTTGAAGTTGAAGTTGAAATTGAAGTTGAAAGTGAAGTTGAAATTGAAGTTGAAATTATAGTTGAAATTGAAGTTGAAATGAAGTTGAAATTGAAGTTGAAATTGAAGTAAAATTGAAGTTAAAATTGAAGTTTAAGTTGAAGTTGAAGTTAAAGTTAAGTTGAAGTTGAAGTTAAGTTTGAAATTGAAATGGAAGTTGAAATTGGCATTGAAATTAAAGTTGAAACTGAAGTTGAAATTGAAGTTGTAATTGAAGTTGAAATTGAAGTTGAAATTGAAGTTGAAATTGAAGTTGAAATTGAAGTTGAAATTGAAGTTGAAATTGAAGTTGAAATTGAAGTTGAAATTGAAGTTAAAATTGATGTTGAAATTGAAGTTGAATTTGAAGTTGAAATTGAAGTTGAAATTGAAGTTAAAATTGAAGTTGAAATTGAAGTTGAAATTGAAGTTGAAATTGAAGTTAAAATTGAAGTTGAATTGAAGTTGAAATTGAAGTTAAAATTGATGTTGAAATTGAAGTTGAATTTGAAGTTGAAATTGAAGTTGAAATTGAAGTTAAAATTGAAGTTGAATTTGAAGTTGAACTTGAAAGTGAAGTTAAAGTTGAAGTTAAAGTTAAGTTGAAGTTGAAGTTAAGTTTGAAATTGAAATGGAAGTTGAAATTGACATTGAAATTAAAGTTGAAACTGAAGTTGAAATTGAAGTTGTAATTGAAGTTGAAATTGAAGTTGAAATTGAAATTGAAATTGAAGTTGAAATTGAAGTTGAAATTGAAGTTGAAATTGAAGTTAAAATTGAAGTTGAAATTGAAGATGAAATTGAAGTTGAAGTTGAAGTTGAAATTGAAGTTGAAATTGAAGTTGAAACTGAAGTTGAAGTTGAAGTTGAAATTAAAGTTTGAAATTGAAGTTCAAATTGAAGTTGAAATTGAAGTTGAAATTGAAGTTAAAATTGAAGTTTAAGTTTAAGTTAAGGTTAAAGTTGAAGTTGAATTTGAATTTGAAGTTGAACTTGAAGATGAAGTTGAAGTTGAAGTTAAGTTTGAAATTGAAGTTGAAGTTGAAGTTGAAATTGAAGTTGAAATTGAAGTTGAAAGTGAAGTTGAAATTGAAGTTGAAATTGAAGTTGAAATTGAAGTTGAAATTGAAGTTGAAATTGAAGTTGAAATTGAAGTTGAAATTGAAGTAAAATTGAAGTTAAAATTGAAGTTTAAGTTGAAGTTGAAGTTAAAGTTGAAGTTGAAGTTAAAGTTAAAGTTGAAGTTGAAGTTGGACTTGAAGTTGAAGTTAAAGTTGAAGTTAAAGTTGAAGTTGAAGTTAAGTAAAAGTTGAAGTTAAAGTTGAAGTTGAAGTTGAAGTTGAAGTTAAATTAAAAAGTCCAAGTTGAAGTCCATGTTGAAGTCGAAGTTCAAATCGAAAAGAAATTGAAGTTGAAATTGAAGTTGAAATTGAAGTTGAAATTGAAGTTGAAATTGAAGTTGAAATTGAAGTTGAAATTGAAGTTAAAATTGAAGTTGAAATTGAAGTTGAAATTGAAGTTGAAATTGAAGTTGAAATTGAAGTTGAAATTGAAGTTGAAATTGAAGTTGAAATTGAAGTTGAAATTGAAGTTGAAATTGAAATCAAAGTTGATATTGAAGTTAAATTTGAAGTTGAAATTGATGTTATAATTGAAGTTGAAGTTGAAATTGAAGTTGAAATTGAAGTTGAAATTGAAGTTGAAATCGAAGTTGAAATTGAAGTCAAAATTGAAATCAAAGTTGATATTGAAGTTAAAATTAAAGTTGAAACTGATGTTGAAATTGAAGTTGAAATTGAAGTTGAATTTGAAGTTAAAATTGAAGTTAAAATTGAAGTTGAAGTTGAAGTTGAAGTTAAAGTTGAAGTTGAAGTTAAATTTGAAGTTGAACTTGAATGTAAAGTTGAAGTTGAAGTTAAGTTTGAAATTGAAATTGACATTGAACTTGAAGTCGACATTGAAATTGAAGTTGAAATTGAAGTTGAAATTGAAGTTGAAATTGAAGTTGAAATTGAAATTGAAATTGAAGTTGAAGTTGAAGTTGAAATTGAAGTTGAAATTGAAGTTGAAATTGAAGTTGAAATTAAAGTTGAAATTGCAGTTGAAAATGAAGTTGTAATTGAAGTTGAAATTGAAGTTAAAATTGAAGTTTAAGTTTGAGTTAAGGTTAAAGTTGAAGTTGAAGTTCAATTTGAAGTTGAACTTGAAGGTGAAGTTGAAGTTGAATTTGAAATTGAAGATGAAGTTGAAGTTGAAATTGAAGTTGAAATTGAAGTTGAAGTTGAATTTGAAGTTGAACTTGAAAGTGAAGTTGAAGTTGAAGTTGAAGTTAAGCTGAAGTTGAAGTTAAGTTTGAAATTGAAGTTAAAGTTGAAATTGAAGTTGAAATTGAAGTTGAAAATGAAGTTGAAATTGAAGTTGAAATTGAAGTTAAAATTGAAGTTAAAATTGAAGTTGAAATTGAAGTTGAAATTGAAGTTGAAATTGAAGTTGAAATTGATGTTGAAATTGAAGTTAAAATTGAAGTTTAAGTTTAAGTTGAAGTTAAAGTTGAAGTTGAAGTTAAATTTGAAGTTGAACTTGAAGGTGAAGTTGAAGTTGAAGTTAAGTTTGAAATTGAAGTTGACATTGAAATTGAAGTTGACATTGAAATTGAAGTTGACATTGAAATTGAAGTTGAAATTGAAGTTGAAATTGAAGTTGAAATTGAAGTTGAAATTGAAGTTGAAACTGAAGTTGAAGTTGAAGTTGAAATTGAAGTTGAAATTGAAGTTGAAATTGAAGTTGAAATTGAAGTTGAAATTGAAGTTGAAATTGAAGTTGAAGTTGAATTTGAAGTTGAAATTGAAGTTGAAATTGAAGTTGAATTTGAAGTTAAAATTGAAGTTTAATTTGAAATTGAAGTTGAAATTGAAGTTGAAGTTGAAGTTGAATTTCAAGTTGAAATTGAAGTTAAGGTTTAATTTAAGTTAAAGTTGAAGTTGAAGTTGAATTTGAAGTTGAACTTGAAAGTGAAGTTAAAGTTGAAGTTAAAGTTAAGTTGAAGTTGAAATTGAAGTTAAAATTGAAGTTGAAATTGAAGTTGAATTTGAAGTTAAAATTGAAGTTGAAATTGAAGTTGAAATTGAAGTTGAAATTAAAGTTGAAATTGAAGTTGAAATTGAAGTTAAAATTGAAGTTTAAGTTTAAGTTAAGGTTAAAGTTGAAGTTGAATTTGAATTTGAAGTTGAACTTGAAGATGAAGTTGAAGTTGAAGTTAAGTTTGAAATTGAAGTTGAAGTTGAAGTTGAAATTGAAGTTGAAATTGAAGTTGAAAGTGAAGTTGAAATTGAAGTTGAAATTATAGTTGAAATTGAAGTTGAAATTGAAGTTGAAATTGAAGTTGAAATTGAAGTTGAAATTGAAGTAAAATTGAAGTTAAAATTGAAGTTTAAGTTGAAGTTGAAGTTAAAGTTAAGTTGAAGTTGAAGTTAAGTTTGAAATTGAAATGGAAGTTGAAATTGAAGTTGAAATTGAAGTTGAAATTGAAATCAAAGTTGATATTGAAGTTAAATTTGAAGTTGAAATTGATGTTATAATTGAAGTTGAAGTTGAAATTGAAGTTGAAATTGAAGTTGAAATTGAAGTTGAAATTGAAGTTGAAATTGAAGTTAAAATTGAAGTTTAAGTTTAAGTTAAGGTTAAAGTTGAAGTTGAATTTGAATTTGAAGTTGAACTTGAAGATGAAGTTGAAGTTGAAGTTAAGTTTGAAATTGAAGTTGAAGTTGAAGTTGAAATTGAAGTTGAAATTGAAGTTGAAAGTGAAGTTGAAATTGAAGTTGAAATTATAGTTGAAATTGAAGTTGAAATTGAAGTTGAAATTGAAGTTGAAATTGAAGTAAAATTGAAGTTAAAATTGAAGTTTAATTTGAAGTTGAAGTTAAAGTTAAGTTGAAGTTGAAGTTAAGTTTGAAATTGAAATGGAAGTTGAAATTGGCATTGAAATTAAAGTTGAAACTGAAGTTGAAATTGAAGTTGTAATTGAAGTTGAAATTGAAGTTGAAATTGAAGTTGAAATTGAAGTTGAAATTGAAGTTAAAATTGAAGTTGAAATTGAAGTTGAAATTGAAGTTAAAATTGATGTTGAAATTGAAGTTGAATTTGAAGTTGAAATTGAAGTTGAAATTGAAGTTAAAATTGAAGTTGAAATTGAAGTTGAAATTGAAGTTGAAATTGAAGTTAAAATTGAAGTTGAAATTGAAGTTGAAATTGAAGTTAAAATTGATGTTGAAATTGAAGTTGAATTTGAAGTTGAAATTGAAGTTGAAATTGAAGTTAAAATTGAAGTTGAATTTGAAGTTGAACTTGAAAGTGAAGTTAAAGTTGAAGTTAAAGTTAAGTTGAAGTTGAAGTTAAGTTTGAAATTGAAATGGAAGTTGAAATTGACATTGAAATTAAAGTTGAAACTGAAGTTGAAATTGAAGTTGTAATTGAAGTTGAAATTGAAGTTGAAATTGAAGTTGAAATTGAAGTTGAAATTGAAGTTGAAATTGAAGTTGAAATTGAAGTTGAAATTGAAGTTGAAATTGAAGTTGAAATTGAAGTTGAAATTGAAGTTGAAATTGAAGTTGAAATTGAAGTTGAAATTGAAGTTGAAATTGAAGTTGAAATTGAAGTTAAAATTGAAGTTGAAATTGAAGATGAAATTGAAGTTGAAGTTGAAGTTGAAATTGAAGTTGAAATTGAAGTTGAAACTGAAGTTGAAGTTGAAGTTGAAATTGAAGTTGAAATTGAAGTTCAAATTGAAGTTGAAATTGAAGTTGAAATTGAAGTTGAAATTAAAGTTGAAATTGAAGTTGAAATTGAAGTTAAAATTGAAGTTTAAGTTTAAGTTAAGGTTAAAGTTGAAGTTGAATTTGAATTTGAAGTTGAACTTGAAGATGAAGTTGAAGTTGAAGTTAAGTTTGAAATTGAAGTTGAAGTTGAAGTTGAAATTGAAGTTGAAATTGAAGTTGAAAGTGAAGTTGAAATTGAAGTTGAAATTGAAGTTGAAATTGAAGTTGAAATTGAAGTTGAAATTGAAGTTGAAATTGAAGTAAAATTGAAGTTAAAATTGAAGTTTAAGTTGAAGTTGAAGTTAAAGTTGAAGTTGAAGTTAAAGTTAAAGTTGAAGTTGAAGTTGGACTTGAAGTTGAAGTTAAAGTTGAAGTTGAAGTTAAGTAAAAGTTGAAGTTAAAGTTGAAGTTGAAGTTGAAGTTGAAGTTAAATTAAAAAGTCCAAGTTGAAGTCCATGTTGAAGTCGAAGTTCAAATCGAAAAGAAATTGAAGTTGAAATTGAAGTTGAAATTGAAGTTGAAATTGAAGTTGAAATTGAAGTTGAAATTGAAGTTGAAATTGAAGTTGAAATTGAAGTTGAAATTGAAGTTGAAATTGAAGTTGAAATTGAAGTTGAAATTGAAGTTGAAATTGAAGTTGAAATTGAAGTTGAAATTGAAGTTGAAATTGAAGTTGAAATTGAAGTTGAAATTGAAATCAAAGTTGATATTGAAGTTAAATTTGAAGTTGAAATTGATGTTATAATTGAAGTTGAAGTTGAAATTGAAGTTGAAATTGAAGTTGAAATTGAAGTTGAAATCGAAGTTGAAATTGAAGTCAAAATTGAAATTAAAGTTGATATTGAAGTTAAAATTGAAGTTGAAACTGATGTTGAAATTGAAGTTGAAATTGAAGTTGAATTTGAAGTTAAAATTGAAGTTAAAATTGAAGTTGAAGTTGAAGTTGAAGTTAAAGTTGAAGTTGAAGTTAAATTTGAAGTTGAACTTGAATGTAAAGTTGAAGTTGAAGTTAAGTTTGAAATTGAAATTGACATTGAACTTGAATTTGACATTGAAATTGAAGTTGAAATTGAAGTTGAAATTGAAGTTGAAATTGAAGTTGAAATTGAAGTTGAAATTGAAGTTGAAGTTGAAGTTGAAATTGAAGTTGAAATTGAAGTTGAAATTGAAGTTGAAATTAAAGTTGAAATTGCAGTTGAAAATGAAGTTGAAATAGAAGTTGAAATTGAAGTTGAAATTGGAGTTGAAATTGAAGTTGTAATTGAAGTTGAAATTGAAGTTAAAATTGAAGTTTAAGTTTGAGTTAAGGTTAAAGTTGAAGTTGAAGTTCAATTTGAAGTTGAACTTGAAGGTGAAGTTGAAGTTGAAGTTGAAATTGAAGATGAAGTTGAAGTTGAAATTGAAGTTGAAATTGAAGTTGAAGTTGAATTTGAAGTTGAACTTGAAAGTGAAGTTGAAGTTGAAGTTGAAGTTAAGCTGAAGTTGAAGTTAAGTTTGAAATTGAAGTTAAAGTTGAAATTGAAGTTGAAATTGAAGTTGAAAATGAAGTTGAAATTGAAGTTGAAATTGAAGTTAAAATTGAAGTTAAAATTGAAGTTGAAATTGAAGTTGAAATTGAAGTTGAAATTGAAGTTGAAATTGATGTTGAAATTGAAGTTAAAATTGAAGTTTAAGTTTAAGTTGAAGTTAAAGTTGAAGTTGAAGTTAAATTTGAAGTTGAACTTGAAGGTGAAGTTGAAGTTGAAGTTAAGTTTGAAATTGAAGTTGACATTGAAATTGAAGTTGACATTGAAATTGAAGTTGACATTGAAATTGAAGTTGAAATTGAAGTTGAAATTGAAGTTGAAATTGAAGTTGAAATTGAAGTTGAAACTGAAGTTGAAGTTGAAGTTGAAATTGAAGTTGAAATTGAAGTTGAAATTGAAGTTGAAATTGAAGTTGAAATTGAAATTGAAATTGAAGTTGAAGTTGAATTTGAAGTTGAAATTGAAGTTGAAATTGAAGTTGAAATTGAAGTTGAAATTGAAGTTGAAATTGAAGTTGAAATTGAAGTTGAAATTGAAGTTGAAATTGAAGTTGAAATTGAAGTTGAAATTGAAGTTGAAATTGAAGTTGAAATTGAAGTTGAAATTGAAATCAAAGTTGATATTGAAGTTAAATTTAAGTTGAAATTGATGTTATAATTGAAGTTGAAGTTGAAATTGAAGTTGAAATTGAAGTTGAAATTGAAGTTGAAATCGAAGTTGAAATTGAAGTCAAAATTGAAATCAAAGTTGATATTGAAGTTAAAATTGAAGTTGAAACTGATGTTGAAATTGAAGTTGAAATTGAAGTTGAATTTGAAGTTAAAATTGAAGTTAAAATTGAAGTTGAAGTTGAAGTTGAAGTTAAAGTTGAAGTTGAAGTTAAATTTGAAGTTGAACTTGAATGTAAAGTTGAAGTTGAAGTTAAGTTTGAAATTGAAATTGACATTGAACTTGAAGTCGACATTGAAATTGAAGTTGAAATTGAAGTTGAAATTGAAGTTGAAATTGAAGTTGAAATTGAAGTTGAAGTTGAAGTTGAAATTGAAGTTGAAATTGAAGTTGAAATTGAAGTTGAAATTAAAGTTGAAATTGCAGTTGAAAATGAAGTTGAAATAGAAGTTGAAATTGAAGTTGAAATTGGAGTTGAAATTGAAGTTGTAATTGAAGTTGAAATTGAAGTTAAAATTGAAGTTTAAGTTTGAGTTAAGGTTAAAGTTGAAGTTGAAGTTAAAATTGAAGTTTAAGTTTGAGTTAAGGTTAAAGTTGAAGTTGAAGTTCAATTTGAAGTTGAACTTGAAGGTGAAGTCGAAGTTGAAGTTGAAATTGAAGTTGAAATTGAAGTTGAAATTGAAGTTGAAATTGAAGTTGAAATTGAAGTTGAAATTGAAGTTGAAATTGAAGTTGAAATTGAAGTTGAAATTGAAGTTGAAATTGAAGTTGAAATTGAAGTTGAAATTGAAATCAAAGTTGATATTGAAGTTAAATTTGAAGTTGAAATTGATGTTATAATTGAAGTTGAAGTTGAAATTGAAGTTGAAATTGAAGTTGAAATTGAAGTTGAAATCGAAGTTGAAATTGAAGTCAAAATTGAAATCAAAGTTGATATTGAAGTTAAAATTGAAGTTGAAATTGAAGTTGAAATTGAAGTTGAAATTAAAGTTGAAATTGAAGTTGAAATTGAAGTTAAAATTGAAGTTTAAGTTTAAGTTAAGGTTAAAGTTGAAGTTGAATTTGAATTTGAAGTTGAACTTGAAGATGAAGTTGAAGTTGAAGTTAAGTTTGAAATTGAAGTTGAAGTTGAAGTTGAAATTGAAGTTGAAATTGAAGTTGAAAGTGAAGTTGAAATTGAAGTTGAAATTATAGTTGAAATTGAAGTTGAAATTGAAGTTGAAATTGAAGTTGAAATTGAAGTAAAATTGAAGTTAAAATTGAAGTTTAAGTTGAAGTTGAAGTTAAAGTTAAGTTGAAGTTGAAGTTAAGTTTGAAATTGAAATGGAAGTTGAAATTGGCATTGAAATTAAAGTTGAAACTGAAGTTGAAATTGAAGTTGTAATTGAAGTTGAAATTGAAGTTGAAATTGAAGTTGAAATTGAAGTTGAAATTGAAGTTAAAATTGAAGTTGAAATTGAAGTTGAAATTGAAGTTAAAATTGATGTTGAAATTGAAGTTGAATTTGAAGTTGAAATTGAAGTTGAAATTGAAGTTAAAATTGAAGTTGAAATTGAAGTTGAAATTGAAATTGAAATTGAAGTTGAAATTGAAGTTGAAATTGAAGTTATAATTGAAGTTGAAATTGAAATTGAAGTTGAAACTGAAGTTGAAGTTGAAATTGAAGTTGAAATTGAAGTTGAAATTGAAGTTGAAATTGAAGTTGAAATTGAAGTTGAAATTGAAGTTGAAATTGAAGTTAAAATTGAAGTTGAAATTGAAGTTGAAATTGAAGTTAAAATTGATGTTGAAATTGAAGTTGAATTTGAAGTTGAAATTGAAGTTGAAATTGAAGTTAAAATTGAAGTTGAATTTGAAGTTGAACTTGAAAGTGAAGTTAAAGTTGAAGTTAAAGTTAAGTTGAAGTTGAAGTTAAGTTTGAAATTGAAATGGAAGTTGAAATTGACATTGAAATTAAAGTTGAAACTGAAGTTGAAATTGAAGTTGTAATTGAAGTTGAAATTGAAGTTAAAATTGAAGTTGAAATTGAAATTGAAATTGAAGTTGAAATTGAAGTTGAAATTGAAGTTAAAATTGAAGTTGAAATTGAAATTGAAGTTGAAACTGAAGTTGAAGTTGAAATTGAAGTTGAAATTGAAGTTGAAATTGAAGTTGAAATTGAAGTTGAAATTGAAGTTGAAATTGAAGTTAAAATTGAAGTTGAAATTGAAGTTGAAATTAAAGTTGAAGTTGAAATTGAAATTGAAGTTAAAATTGAAGTTGAAATTGAAGTTGAAATTGAAGTTGAAATTGAAGTTGAAATTGAAGTTGAAATTGAAGTTGAAATTGAAGTTGAAATTGAAGTTGAAATTGAAGTTAAAATTGAAGTTGAAATTGAAGATGAAATTGAAGTTGAAGTTGAAGTTGAAATTGAAGTTGAAATTGAAGTTGAAACTGAAGTTGAAGTTGAAGTTGAAATTGAAGTTGAAATTGAAGTTCAAATTGAAGTTCAAATTGAAGTTGAAATTGAAGTTGAAATTAAAGTTGAAATTGAAGTTGAAATTGAAGTTAAAATTGAAGTTTAAGTTTAAGTTAAGGTTAAAGTTGAAGTTGAATTTGAATTTGAAGTTGAACTTGAAGATGAAGTTGAAGTTGAAGTTAAGTTTGAAATTGAAGTTGAAGTTGAAGTTGAAATTGAAGTTGAAATTGAAGTTGAAAGTGAAGTTGAAATTGAAGTTGAAATTGAAGTTGAAATTGAAGTTGAAATTGAAGTTGAAATTGAAGTTGAAATTGAAGTTGAAATTGAAGTAAAATTGAAGTTAAAATTGAAGTTTAAGTTTAAGTTGAAGTTAAAGTTGAAGTTGAAGTTAAAGTTAAAGTTGAAGTTGAAGTTGGAGTTGAAGTTGAAGTTAAAGTTGAAGTTGAAGTTAAGTAAAAGTTGAAGTTAAAGTTGAAGTTGAAGTTGAAGTTGAAGTTGAAGTTGAAGTTGAAGTTAAATTAAAAAGTCCAAGTTGAAGTCCATGTTGAAGTCGAAGTTCAAATCGAAAAGAAATTGAAGTTGAAATTGAAGTTGAAATTGAAGTTGAAATTGAAGTTGAAATTGAAGTTGAAATTGAAGTTGAAATTGAAGTTGAAATTGAAGTTGAAATTGAAGTTGAAATTGAAGTTGAAATTGAAGTTGAAATTGAAGTTGAAATTGAAGTTGAAATTGAAGTTGAAATTGAAATCAAAGTTGATATTGAAGTTAAATTTGAAGTTGAAATTGATGTTATAATTGAAGTTGAAGTTGAAATTGAAGTTGAAATTGAAGTTGAAATTGAAGTTGAAATCGAAGTTGAAATTGAAGTCAAAATTGAAATCAAAGTTGATATTGAAGTTAAAATTGAAGTTGAAACTGATGTTGAAATTGAAGTTGAAATTGAAGTTGAATTTGAAGTTAAAATTGAAGTTAAAATTGAAGTTGAAGTTGAAGTTGAAGTTAAAGTTGAAGTTGAAGTTAAATTTGAAGTTGAACTTGAATGTAAAGTTGAAGTTGAAGTTAAGTTTGAAATTGAAATTGACATTGAACTTGAAGTCGACATTGAAATTGAAGTTGAAATTGAAGTTGAAATTGAAGTTGAAATTGAAGTTGAAATTGAAGTTGAAGTTGAAGTTGAAATTGAAGTTGAAATTGAAGTTGAAATTGAAGTTGAAATTAAAGTTGAAATTGCAGTTGAAAATGAAGTTGAAATATAAGTTGAAATTGAAGTTGAAATTGGAGTTGAAATTGAAGTTGTAATTGAAGTTGAAATTGAAGTTGAAATCGAAGTTGAAATTGAAGTCAAAATTGAAATCAAAGTTGATATTGAAGTTAAAATTGAAGTTGAAACTGATGTTGAAATTGAAGTTGAAATTGAAGTTGAATTTGAAGTTAAAATTGAAGTTAAAATTGAAGTTGAAGTTGAAGTTGAAGTTAAAGTTGAAGTTGAAGTTAAATTTGAAGTTGAACTTGAATGTAAAGTTGAAGTTGAAGTTAAGTTTGAAATTGAAATTGACATTGAACTTGAAGTCGACATTGAAATTGAAGTTGAAATTGAAGTTGAAATTGAAGTTGAAATTGAAGTTGAAGTTGAAGTTGAAATTGAAGTTGAACTTGAAGGTGAAGTCGAAGTTGAAGTTGAAATTGAAGATGAAGTTGAAGTTGAAATTGAAGTTGAAATTGAAGTTGAAATTGAAGTTGAAATTAAAGTTGAAATTGCAGTTGAAAATGAAGTTGAAATATAAGTTGAAATTGAAGTTGAAATTGGAGTTGAAATTGAAGTTGTAATTGAAGTTGAAATTGAAGTTAAAATTGAAGTTTAAGTTTGAGTTAAGGTTAAAGTTGAAGTTGAAGTTCAATTTGAAGTTGAACTTGAAGGTGAAGTCGAAGTTGACGTTGAAATTGAAGTTGAATTTGAAGTTGAAGTTGAAGTTGAAGATAAGTAAATGTTGAAGTTGAAGTTGAAGTTGAATTTGCAGTTGAAGTGAAAGTTGAAGTTGAAGTTGAAGTTGAAATTGAAGTTGAAGTTAAAGTTGAGGTTGAAGTTAATGTTGAAGTAGAAGTTATTTTGAAGTTGAAGTTGAATTTGAAGTTGAATTTGAAATTGAATTTGAAGTTGAAGTTAAATATTAAGTTGAAGTTGAAGTTGAAGTTGAAGTTAAATTTTAAGTTGAAGCTGAAGTTGAAGTTGAAGTTGAAGTTGAATTTGAAGTTGAAGTTAAATATTAAGTTGAAGTTGAAGTTGAAGTTGAAGTTGAAGTTGAAGTTGAAGTTGAAGTTGAAGTTGAAGTTGTAGTTGAAGTTGAATTTTAAATTGAAATTGAAGTTGAAGTTGAAGTTGACGTTGAAATTGAAGTTGAATTTGAAGTTGAAGTTGAAGTTGAAGATAAGTAAATGTTGAAGTTGAAGTTGAAGTTGAATTTGCAGTTGAAGTGAAAGTTGAAGTTGAAGTTGAAGTTGAAATTGAAGTTGAAGTTAAAGTTGAGGTTGAAGTTGAGGTTGAAGTTAATGTTGAAGTTGAAGTTATTTTGAAGTTGAAGTTGAAGTTAAAGTTGAAGTTGAAGTTGAAGTTGAAGTTGAAGTTGAAGTTGAAGTTGAATTTTAAGTTGAAGTTGAAGTTGAAGTTGAAGTTGAAGTTGAATTTTAAGTTGAAGTTGAAGTTGAAGTTGAAGTTGAAGTTGAAGTTGAAGTTGAAGTTGAAATTGAAGTTGAAGTTGAAGTTGAAGTTAAGTAAAAGTTGAAGTTGAAGTTGAAGTTGAATTTGAAGTTGAAGTTGAAGTTGAAGTTGAATTTGAAGTTGAAGTTGAAGTTGAAGTTGAAGTTGAAGTTGAAGTTGAAGTTGAATTTGAAGTTGAAGTTAAATATTAAGTTGAAGTTGAAGTTGAAGTTAAAGTTGAAGTTGAAGTTGAAGTTGAAGTTGAAGTTGAAGTTGAAGTTGAAGTTGAAGTTGAAGTTGAAGTTGAATTTTAAATTGAAATTGAAGTTGAAGTTGAAGTTGACGTTGAAATTGAAGTTGAATTTGAAGTTGAAGTTGAAGTTGAAGATAAGTAAATGTTGAAGTTGAAGTTGAAGTTGAATTTGCAGTTAAAGTGAAAGTTGAAGTTGAAGTTGAAGTTGAAATTGAAGTTGAAGTTAAAGTTGAGGTTGAAGTTAATGTTGAAGTTGAAGTTATTTTGAAGTTGAAGTTGAATTTGAAGTTGAATTTGAAGTTGAATTTGAAGTTGAAGTTAAATATTAAGTTGAAGTTGAAGTTGAAGTTGAAGTTGAAGTTGAAGTTGAAGTTAAAGTTGAAGTTGAAGTTGAAGTTGAAGTTGAATTTTAAGTTGAAGTTGAAGTTGAAGTTGAAGTTGAATTTTAAGTTGCAGTTGAAGTTGAAGTTGAAGTTGAAGTTGAAGTTGAAGTTATTTTGAAGTTGAAGTTGAATTTGAAGTTGAATTTGAAGTTGAATTTGAAGTTGAAGTTAAATATTAAGTTGAAGTTGAAGTTGAAGTTGAAGTTGAAGTTGAAGTTGAATTTGAAGTTGAAGTTGAAGTTGAAGTTGAAGTTGAATTTTTAAGTTGAAGTTGAAGTTGAAGTTGAAGTTGAATTTGAAGTTGAATTTGAAGTTGAAGTTGAAGTTGAAGTTGAATTTTAAGTTGAAGTTAAAGTTGAAGTTGAAGTTGAAGTTGAAGTTGAATTTGAATTGAATTTTAAGTTGAAGTTGAAGTTGAAGTTGAATTTGAAGTTGAATTTGAAGTTGAAGTTGAAGTTGTAGTTGAATTTTAAGTTGAAGTTGAATTGAAGTCGAATTTGAAGTTGAAGTTGAAGTTGAAGTTGAATTTGAAGTTGAAGTTGAAGTTGAAGTTGAATTTTAAGTTGAAGTTGAAGTTGAATTTGAAGTTGAAGTTGAAGTTGAAGTTAAGTAAAAGTTGAAGTTGAAGTTAATTTTGAAGTTGAATTTAAAGTTGAAGTTGAAGTTGAAGTTGAAGTTAAGTAAAAGTTGAAGTTGAAGATGAAGTTAAAGTTGAAGTTGAATGTGAAGTTGAAGTTGAAGTTGAATTTGAAGTTGAAGTTGAAGTTGAAGTTGAAGTTGAATTTTAAGTTGAAGTTGAAGTTGAAGTTGAAGTTGAATTTGAAGTTGAATTTGAAGTTGAAGTTGAAGTTGAAGTTGAATTTTAAGTTGAAGTTAAAGTTGAAGTTGAAGTTGAAGTTGAAGTTGAATTTGAAATTGAATTTTAAGTTGAAGTTGAAGTTGAAGTTGAATTTGAAGTTGAATTTGAAGTTGAAGTTGAAGTTGTAGTTGAATTTTAAGTTGAAGTTGAATTTGAAGTCGAATTTGAAGTTGAAGTTGAAGTTGAAGTTGAATTTGAAGTTGAAGTTGAAGTTGAAGTTGAATTTTAAGTTGAAGTTGAAGTTGAATTTGAAGTTGAAGTTGAAGTTGAAGTTAAGTAAAAGTTGAAGTTGAAGTTAATTTTGAAGTTGAATTTAAGTTGAAGTTGAAGTTGAAGTTGAAGTTAAGTAAAAGTTGAAGTTGAAGATGAAGTTAAAGTTGAAGTTGAATGTGAAGTTGAAGTTGAAGTTGAAGTTAAGTAAAAGTTGAAGTTGAAGTTGAATTTTAAGTTGAAGTGGAAGTTAAGTAAAAGTTAAAGTTGAAGTTGAAGTTGAAGTGGAGTTTGAAGTTGAATTTGTAATTGAAGTTCAAGTTGAAGTTAAAGTGAAAGTCGAAGTTGAAGTGAAGTTGAGATTAAAATTGAAGTTGAAAAGAAATTTGAAGTTGAAGTTGGAGCTAAAATTGCAGTTGAAGTTGAAGTTAAATTTAGAGTTGAAGTTGAAGTTGAAGTTGAAGTTAAATTTGAATTTGAGTTGAAGTTGAAGTTGAATTGAAGTTGAAGTTGAATTTGAAGTTGAAGTTGAATTTGAAGTCGAATTTGAAATTGAAGTTGAAGTTGAAGTTAAGTAAAAAGTAGAAGTTGAAGTCGAAGTTGAATTTTAAGTTGAAGTTGAAGTTGAAGTTGAATTTGAAGTTGAAGTTGAAGTTGAAGTTGTGTTTTAAGTTGAAGTTGAAGTTGAATTTGAAGTTGAAGTTTAAGTTGAAGTTAAGTAAAAGTTGAATTTTAAGTTGAAGTTGAAGTTGAAGTTGAAGTTGAATTTGAAGTTGAATTTGAAGTTGAAGTTAAATATTACGTTGAAGTTGAAGTTGAAGTTGAAGTTGAAGTTGAATTTGAAGTTGAAGTTGAAGTTGAAGTTGAAGTTGAATTTTAAGTTGAAGTTGAAGTTGAAGTTGAAGTTGAATTTGAAGTTGAATTTGAAGTTGAAGTTTGAAGTTGAAGTTGAATTTTAAGTTGAAGTTAAAGTTGAAGTTGAAGTTGAAGTTGAAGTTGAATTTGAAGTTGAAGTTGAAGTTGAATTTGAAGTTGAAGTTGAAGTTGATGTTGTGTTTTAAGTTGAAGTTGAAGTTCAATTTGAAGTTTAAGTTTAAGTTGAAGTTAAGTAAAAGTTGAATTTTAAGTTGAAGTTGAAGTTGAAGTTGAATTTGAAGTTGAATTTGAAGTTGAAGTTAAATATTAAGTTGAAGTTGAAGTTGAAGTTGAATTTGAAGTTGAAGTTGAAGTGAAGTTGAAGTTGAATTTTAAGTTGAAGTTGAAGTTGAAGTTGAAGTTGAATTTGAAGTTGAATTTGAAGTTGAAGTTGAAGTTGAAGTTGAATTTTAAGTTGAAGTTAAAGTTTGAAGTTGAAGTTGAAGTTGAATTTGAAATTGAATTTTAAGTTGAAGTTGAAGTTGAAGTTGAATTTGAAGTTGAATTTGAAGTTGAAGTTGAAGTTGTAGTTGAATTTTAAGTTGAAGTTGAATTTGAAGTCGAATTTGAAGTTGAAGTTGAAGTTGAAGTTGAATTTGAAGTTGAAGTTGAAGTTGAAGTTGAATTTTAAGTTGAAGTTGAAGTTGAATTTGAAGTTGAAGTTGAATGTGAAGTTGAAGTTGAAGTTGAAGTTAAGTAAAAGTTGAAGTTGAAGTTGAATTTTAAGTTGAAGTGGAAGTTAAGTAAAAGTTAAAGTTGAAGTTGAAGTTGAAGTGGAGTTTGAAGTTGAATTTGTAATTGAAGTTCAAGTTGAAGTTAAAGTGAAAGTCGAAGTTGAAGTGAAGTTGAGATTAAAATTGAAGTTGAAAAGAAATTTGAAGTTGAAGTTGGAGCTAAAATTGCAGTTGAAGTTGAAGTTAAATTTAGAGTTGAAGTTGAAGTTGAAGTTGAAGTTAAATTTGAATTTGAGTTGAAGTTGAAGTTGAAATTGAAGTTGAAGTTGAATTTGAAGTTGAAGTTGAATTTGAAGTCGAATTTGAAGTTGAAGTTGAAGTTGAAGTTAAGTAAAAGTAGAAGTTGAAGTCGAAGTTGAATTTTAAGTTGAAGTTGAAGTTGAAGTTGAATTTGAAGTTGAAGTTGAAGTTGAAGTTGTGTTTTAAGTTGAAGTTGAAGTTGAATTTGAAGTTGAAGTTTAAGTTGAAGTTAAGTAAAAGTTGAATTTTAAGTTGAAGTTGAAGTTGAAGTTGAATTTGAAGTTGAATTTGAATTTGAAGTTGAATTTGAAGTTGAAGTTGAAGTTGAAGTTGAATTTTAAGTTGAAGTTAAAGTTGAAGTTGAAGTTGAAGTTGAAGTTGAATTTGAAATTGAATATTAAGTTGAAGTTGAAGTTGAAGTTGATTTTGAAGTTGAATTTGAAGTTGAAGTTGAAGTTGTAGTTGAATTTTAAGTTGAAGTTGAATTTGAAGTCGAATTTGAAGTTGAAGTTGAAGTTGAAGTTGAATTTGAAGTTGAAGTTGAAGTTGAATTTTAAGTTGAAGTGGAAGTTAAGTAAAAGTTAAAGTTGAAGTTGAAGTTGAAGTGGAGTTTGAAGTTGAATTTGTAATTGAAGTTCAAGTTGAAGTTAAAGTGAAAGTCGAAGTTGAAGTGAAGTTGAGATTAAAATTGAAGTTGAAAAGAAATTTGAAGTTGAAGTTGGAGCTAAAATTGCAGTTGAAGTTGAAGTTAAATTTAGAGTTGAAGTTGAAGTTGAAGTTGAAGTTAAATTTGAATTTGAGTTGAAGTTGAAGTTGAAATTGAAGTTGAAGTTGAATTTGAAGTTGAAGTTGAATTTGAAGTCGAATTTCAAGTTGAAGTTGAAGTTGAAGTGTAAGTAAAGTAGAAGTTGAAGTCGAAGTTGAATTTTAAGTTGAAGTTGAAGTGAGTTGAAGTTTGAAGTTGAATTGTTGAAGTTGAAGTTG